>JAQGAX010000265.1:0-19246 GCA_034698105.1 Plectus exinocaudatus | reverse complement strand
GACGCATTCCTTACTTCGGCATTTGTGCAAATATGTGACTATCACGTTTGGCGACCTATATTTAGATAACCATAATCTTAAGCGTAAATGCACTGTGCTTCACCATACAGTATCTAAAATTGTGGTACATTAATGCTCCAAGGCATACCTGTAACCAGGGGGTCTAACGGCGAAAATCTTGTTTTTGATCAATTTACTGTAAGAGTGTATGCCTGCTTTCAGTTTTGTAAAAGCTACGCCATTAACGATAATTCTTACTCAGTGCTAATACCTTCAGCTTCTGAATTACTGAATTAAATGTGGGACTGTAATAATGTAAACCCTAACTAGAGGCCGCTTACTACTTTTAGGAATTTTTAACAAGCCGTGGTGGGATAACATACGAAAGATGGACCCTCCAAATCCCCGTCCCCTTACACCCCTACTTGTTATGTTATTGATTATCGCCTTGTCTTATCGTGACTTCAATCATGATAAGCCTGCGATGAAGTGACACGAATGACAAGAAAATGTGTGAAATTTGCTCGTATTCTAATGTACACAGTGATGCGCTCGAAAATTTCATCGTTGACCGGTCCGGCCCAGGCCCGGCCCGGAAAATTATTAAAAAATCGGCCCGGCTCGGGCCCGGCCCGCAAAATTTTTCCAGGCCCGGGCGCGGTGCACCTTCTACTGGTTCGGTTCAGGCCCGCGTCCAGGCCGGTCATACAAAAACAGCCAAAAATCCCCAATCTATCAAAAAATTTCATACTACCAATAACCCCCTGGAACCACGAATGAATAAGTGTTGATTTTTTGTTCGACAGGAGCAATTCTGTTACTTTTGCAATAAAATATGAACAAGCGCCGATGAATATGTACAATATATTTTGCAAATTGATAGGAAAATAGTATCCAGCTTACTAGTGACGAGGATTGCGGGCCGGTCCGGTGTCTTACCTGTCGGGTCGGCCCAAGGGCATCACTGGTACACCGGTATGTAATTTTTATACACGTCTGCCAGCTCCGTTCTAGCCGTCGACTGCAAAGGCCCTATGCATGATTTGTCGAATTCAGCACATTCATCATTATTAGCTGTTCAAAAACAACAACGTAAATTATTGCGGACAAGTTTGACTCAAAATACAATCAGTTAAAATTGCACGTCAAGGAACATGTTCACAAAAGGATATGAGCACGATGTACTATACTATGCAACAGCAACCTATATCAAGGCAAGAGCTGTAACGGGGTCGGGGTTCGTGGGATCGGGATTGATGGATTGTCGGGCTTAATACAAGGTTGTGACCGAGACCCAGATCTGGATCGCTGTCCTGGGGTTAATCCAGACCCCTTTACAGCTCTAATGATGACGCACGAGCTAATTCGAGTATGTCAAACGCCCTCGACTTAGCGGTGAGAAGCAATGGGGCCCCTAGCAATAATACCGCCACATGATATTAATTGGTCGTGATGATCGCAAAAGAGCAGGGTATGTTTCGCACAGTTTCGACAGTTGCTCACGAAACACGGCCGGACTTGTTCTCGCTGCTGAAGGCACATCTGCTCCTGTTTCTTGAGCTCGGCTTCCAGCCTAGCAATCTCCTTTTCGCACTTGGGGATGTATAACATGTTGGTGACTTCATTGGACAGCGAATCGGTCTGCCTGGCATCCTTCAGCACCTCAAATGAGAAATTGCGGGATAGTAGGATTAACTTAAAGGGCATTTGAACAGTGGTAAGGCTTTAGCATTTGTTCTGACAAAGAAATATGCATACATGGGGAACCATGTGGAGTTGATGATATTCACATAGTACAGGCCAAAAAATTGCCCAGCACCCAGGATACAAGATGGACTTTTTTTGGAACTTACGCTGAATAAAAGGGCAGTGACCAGACCACGGATACAGGATGGATGACATTTTTTTGAAACTTACACTGGATCAAAGACTGACCGTCCAGTGTATCTTATAACCCGATTCACTGCAATTACCTCAACACACCTGAATGTCGATGTACGTTGCGCGTTCGATGATCAAAGCCAGTGACTCTTTGCTCATGTTGAAGTCATAAGCCAACTGGAGTATTAGAATCAGCTCTGTGTCGCTAGCGGGTTCCATACGGAACTGTTCTTGAATGAAATTTTCGCAGTAAAATTTCAAATTTTCGATTTGATATTTGTCAGACAGTTTGAGAATCGTGGAGAAATTCAGGACTGAAATGGTAAGTATAAAGTTTTAAAGCAATAATAACCAAAACAGGAACCCTTTCATTGAAAACCTTTTCATTCAAAAATATTTCATATCCCCAACTTTGGGGGTTACGTACCCCCAGCCGACGACCCCTGCTCACCTCTCGGTATGAGACCCCTTAAGTAGCATACCCATGCACACCACTGATGATGGCCATTAGCCTCATGCACTTCGAGAAGGAAGAGGTGCATTTGGAATAGCGTTTAACCCCAACCACAAAGCGGAA
The DNA here is from genome assembly GCA_034698105.1 of Plectus exinocaudatus. Classification (NCBI taxonomy): domain Eukaryota; kingdom Metazoa; phylum Nematoda; class Chromadorea; order Plectida; family Plectidae; genus Plectus; species Plectus exinocaudatus. The sequence goes on along the minus strand of JAQGAX010000265.1, from coordinate 16,788 downwards.
CTGAGATCTGGAGACAAAGGCCCCAGGATCAGAGATTTACTGTAGGTTTTCAAGTGTGCGCCTCGCCGTTCGCGTATTTAGTAAATGCGGCTCCATATAAAGTTGGAACTTTGAACTACGAGAGCTGATAGGAGAGTTAGGGTGATATTTATGAACCAGCAAACATCTTCCTTCAATCCGTTCTAATTTTCGGGAGTACAGTCTCAAAAAGACGCATATTACGGTAATGAACAGATGTGCTTCGCCTAATTACTCTACCCTTCACTCCATTCCTTATTTTCATTAGTACAGTAAAACCCGGATATAAGAGAATGCAGGGGAAATCAAAAAAGTCTCTTATATCCGGGTTTCTCTTATATCCGGGTCTCTTATATCCGGGTTCTACTGTACAACCCAGGCATACATTAGCCGTTTTCTCAAATTGGTGCACATGCCGCATTAACATGACCTCACCTGTGATTGGCTTGCTTCTTTTTTTCGACGAGCACGGCAGCAGACAACGAAACATTTCGAGAATGTCGTCATATTTGTCTCCTTTGATGTAGGCGACTTGTTCCTTCATCTCCTTGAAGCCGCCGTTGAAGCACATGACAGCGAAGACGGGACTCAGCTCGGTGACTGTGTATGCGTTGATGAACAGTTCCTTGCCGTCGATCACCAGCTTGAAATCGGCGAAGTCGGTCGCTACAGAGAAATCGGAGAACTCGCAGACCGCTGCCATTTGACTTGAACGATGTTCAGTAAAATTCTGGCTTGAGTCAGCAAAGCTTTTACTACGCAATGAAACGAGCTGTTGTCTGCCGTACAACAACCAGATTGATTATTTTCAGCTAAATATATATATATAGTATGGCGCGATGACCCCCCAACTGAAGCATTGCGTCACGGGTGCTCATTATTGCATATTGGCGAGCATCAAAGTACCAATTATTGTACGACACATGTGGTTTGTGTCAATCTAAAATACCCATTGTCTGTATCCTATCATTGTCTGTATCCTTCAAACCACGAAACATTTGACGGCCTAACTGTCGTCGTCATGATTCAAAAGTAACGAAAAATCAGAATGCTCTGATTTATTTTGTATTATTTTTGACAAGCTGCCATGCATTGCAATGAAATTCATTATATTTTTCTTTGTCGTCGTAGCCGTGGCATTTGCAACAATAAAAATTCAAATTCAGAACGAAAACCACAAATGCACGGCCAAAGGTAAGTATGCGAACAATGTCAAGTATAATATCATAATTTTCATATAACTTTCAATTTTTACGTTTTAGGCTGCAAACGACTGCAGTTTGGAGTTGACTCCTCGGCAGGAGTAAAGGTTTCCTATGATGGTGTTGCTGATTATTCTTCATTATCAATAAAGTGTCGAGAAGGAGAAAAACTGATCGATAAAGATGGAAACGTTTTTGGTGAAGTTGATACGACATGCATTAATGGCGAGTACAGTTCCGATGGAGTATCTGTCAACGAAACTCAGAGATTTGCACTGCGGTATGAACACAATTATTTACAATGCGATTATTTATTTATAATGCAATTATTTATAATTATTTATAATTTATATTTATTATCAGCTCATATCAGAGTTATTCAGTTTATTCTCAATCTGGGGCTTAAGTCGCTTGAAGTCACCCCAGAAACAAGTATGCCCTTAGCCCACATACTCAGGCAAAAGCAAAGGTTGAGAGGGGAAATCCAAAAGACTACTGCCCCCACCACGCTGCCGATCCCGCTACTTCCGCCTGTTCCTGGCATATCCATTTCCTGTTGCTATCCACAGCTTCAAAATATTTCATGCTGCCGTCCATCACTAAGAAACTTGACTGAAACAGAATTGATCACTTATGCACACGCGTTTGACAAGGGACCTTCGGAGGGTAACATCACTTCAATTGGTGTTACAAAATTTGTCCCAACCGCAAATGGTTTCCTGATCGAATGCCAGTGCCCCGACGATAATGGCGACTCGTGCTTCCTCGAATTTGACAATGCGCTCGACTCGTTTCTCACGATGAATTCAACAAAGTTTGCTATCCGGAACAAGAATGGATCTTATGATTTGCTGTCCTCCTCGCTGATTACTTGTGATCGTAATGGAGCGAATCAGATCAATGACGTTTCAGTTACTCACTTCGCTTGCTTTTCATACTCTTACCGTTACTGTCATCGGCCCTTGACACCAATAACTGAGGCACAGCTTGAACAGTATCTTACCAGCGAAAGACGGACGCTGGTTGCCTTGGGTCTCGCCCAGTTTTTACCATTTGAGAACGGCTATGAAATTACTTGCCAATGCGTCAGTGGGAAAGGAGACGTTTGCATTAATGCTATTTTCTCAGATTCGTCCTCTATAAAAAGTATTGATAGCACGATTTATTTTGCTAACGTACTTGGTGGGTTCAGTCTCGTATTATCGAAACCGATCACCTGTTCACAGAGCGGCGAAAATATTGTTTTTGACCAATTTACTGTAAGAGTGTATGCCTGCTTTTCAGTTTTGTAAAAGGTACTGTAGAAATCGTTTATAGCGGTATCGGTTATAACGGTAAATCGCTTATAACGGTCAAGATGACGGGTCCCACCATCTATGTTTTGTACAGTAACGCCATCGTTTATAACGGTCAGGATTGGCCGGTTCCTCATTTACCTCTATAAACGATTTCTACTGTACGTCATTAACGACACTTCTTGTTCAATGTTAAGGCCCGTGCATACCGCTTTTGTTTTCACTTCAAAGTATTACTGCATGTATGAAACACAGGATATCGATTACTATACTTGAGATTTCTTCGTGAGGAAGAAGAGACGGTGCAAAGCACCATAGTGTGCAAAGATCAGCCTCATTCTTCGTCGCAAAACCCAATTTTTCACCGCAATTATAATAGATTCTTGGTTTTGTCGTGCAAAAACATGAAATAATGATGCGCTATCGACTTTTGGAGCAATTTGCCTGATTCCATCACTAAACACTGATTAGATATGGGCTCGCCTTGGCCGAGTGTAGGTCAGACAGGGGCGTGGGGGGTTATATAATCCCCCAAGGCGTCCGATAGGAATTGGAGAAATGGGTTGGGGGTTATGAAAAAAATTTCAGTGACAAGGGGAAGTATTGTACAGTGTTTTCGGAGGCCGAAAATTAGCCTGGCGACTAAGACCTCTTTGTCTAAAAAAGGGTCGTCAAGACGTGGCGAAAATTGACTACATGACAACTCGAAACAAGACCAGTCGCTACATCACTTTTTTTGAAGCTTGTAAGTTTTTCTTCTGAATTTGCATTGCACCATTGTAGGGTAAGTTTGTACCTTGACAGGAGTTTTCTGACTTAGAGGCACCAGCCTTTATCTAAGGCAGTAAAATTTTGATGAAATGTGGAATCCGAATGTATGTACATATGTATGCATGCTTTGTTGCTTTATCGACGTCAGGTCTACGTAAAGACAATGATTCGACATGGTTTCAGTGGCAGGTTAGGCAATCAGCACTTGCAACCTACTATGCGACAGTTCTGAACATAATCAAAACGCAGCAGAGAACGGCAATTACAGAGCAAATGCTTTTCCTCAATCTCGTCAAGTCGATTACAAAAAAATTCAGAGATTTGACGCCAAACATGTAGACTGCTGACTATTCCACACATTTATAATGCGAATAAAAAACGAATCTTATGTCGCGAAGCGCGAGTTAACAGCGCTCGTTAATGATTGCTTAGCGCACGCTTTAAGCATCTGCAGTAGTTTTTTGTGTATGCCGCCGCCAACTGTTTGCGCACGGCTTGGGGCCAAACAAGATATTTTGGGAGCCGAACTCGCCCACAGAGTTCAGCCAGTATATTACTGAGACGCTTCCGCTTCTCAGTACAGACACTTGACACCAGACGGTTAAGAACAGAGCCTAACCAAGGGGTTCGGAACAACTGTGTTTTTGTCCCAATTTTGTAATAGCTTGCTGTATAATAGCTACCGTAGTTGGTAAGAAAGGCTTATGTGTGCGATAATGTGATGCACACCCCAACAAGAACCACTGACCAGCAATAACTGACTGAACCACCTATTACAAAGAGTCAATGAATTCTGTTGTACGAAGGGTGGTAGCTTTCGTCACAACATCTTACAATAAGGTACACACATACCAGAGGTAAACACTTCCGACCGTCAAGAGATTGAAGGATTAGAACAAAGGGGCGGGATCCGAATCCCAAACATTTTCGAATGTCAATGGGGGTGAACAATGGAAAATGCATTCTCTGACGGTCCTTTGGTGGTGATTACTAAATAACCCTGATGATTACTAACTAATAAGATGGCACTCATTTTAAATTACAGTATTTCAGTGCTCATTTTGAGATTGAGGTTTATCCCTGTCCCAGAAATTCCCCGTTCCGGGATTTTCAAGTTCCCGTTACAAACCTACTTGTTAGTATGAAATTTTGATAGCATCCCCTAACGTTTACTTGCATGCATTATGCTGGGCGTGCACGCCCAGGCGCTAGCACTCTCAAGTTAACACACTGTTTACAGAATGGCTGGTCGCTTGATAAAGTGACAGCCGTCAAAACTATTCGAACGTTATCTTTGTGCGAGCCTGTCAAAACAGGATGTCAAATCACCTGCATACCGTAGCTATCTACTGGCAACGTATGAACGGTTTCGTATGAACGCGAACTGCAATGCAAATTCTGATGACGGTAAACAAGTGGCATTGATCAGTTTTCAAAGCAATCGCGTACCCTGCCGTTTTGTATAATCGGTACCTTTTCTTAGTTTTCGGTTATACAAGTGTCAAAGTATTGCAATACATTATTTGGGCATGTAGAGTTGTGGAATGAACGCTACCTTCCATCAGGCCTCATTCAAATCGAGTCGATAAGGCAATTTGCAATTGCACCCTTTGTCAAAAAGCCAATAATCAGGTACGGGTCTTCCTTCTGTTTATTCCAATCCCCTTGGAACCCCCCCCCTTTTCTGAACATTCATAAAAAGTGCTGCAATTACCTTAGTTTCAGACACTAGATGGGACTCTTATTTTTACATTGTGTACCGTATATTTGTGGTCGGTATATCAATACCAAAACCAAATACCAAGTAATACCAATATCAATACCGACACCAATTAAAATTTTAAATGGAAACAATTGGTAAAAATGAGCAAGTTTTTTCCTATTTTTGACAAATTTTGCAATAAAACATTATTTTTTCCCTTAAAACAATGAAAAAGTTCAAATTTTGGTGAACGAACATAAAATGGAAATTTTGTTTTAGTTACAATTTTTTTGAAACAAAATTGCTTTCGCTATAAAGTGCGCTTATGACCCTCAATCATTACGGTTTGCAACTACTAATACAAATGATAATTGGTGATATAAATACCAATTACCAATATCAACAGAAAAAGTTGAATAGGTACGAATACCAATTAGAAATTTGATACCAATTTTGATTTTGATTTTGCCCTGTTAATTATTCTAGCACATTGTTTATATCATTAATGGTAACATTTTTTATAACTACAATATATTTAATGCTAATGCTGGTTAATGTTGGTTGGGTTGCAACTTGCAATTTTTCAGATTTGAAACCAATGGCAGCTGTTGATACAACAGGAACGCCATCGCCAGTGACAAATTCTCTTTTTCTAACTGTCGGCGAATTTTCACCAGCAAGCGACGATTCAGTAAAGGAATGGGAAATCGGCGACTTTACTTCGCTAACTGGTACAGTTCGCAGCCCTTCATTCTTGAAAAAAACTTGCGCCGGAATTTCAAAATGGTGTCTGCAATTAAAGACAGAAATTGAGAAAGACGGCAAAAAATTTGTTGGTGTTTTCGTAGAGCTCGCCGAAAAGCAACCTTTTTGTGAATTCCTTGTTAAATGCATCTTCTCTTTGGGTAGCAACACATCGAAACCGATCTCATATCATTTTGATTATTACACATTTACCAATGTTAGCAAGACTTATGGCTTTCCGTCTTTTATAAGTCGACCACTGTTACTGAAAGATTATGTTGCAAAAGGAAATTTAATAGTCAAGGCGACAATAGAAATCGTTCAATCCAAAGAAGTCTGCACTATCCATGAAGATATGAAAAGATTATTAAATCGGGAAACATTCAGCGATTTCACTTTGCGCAGCAGTGTTGATAATAATGAAATTAAAGTCTATAAAGGACTCCTAGCAATACACAGCCCAGTTTTCGATAGAATGTTCCACACTGATATGCAAGAAACGCAGACCAACTTTCTTGAAGTCCCTTTATCTTCGGGTGCAATTCGGGGTATGGTCGAATATATCTACTCAGGTAATATGTCTGATCAGAGCTCGACGGCAGAATTGTTTGTTGCAGCGCATATGTATGACATTGGCGGCCTAAAAAAACGTTCTCTTGTCAACTTATTCAGTGAAGTTTGTATTGAAAATGCTTGCGAAATTTTGATATTAAGTCATAAATATGAAGAAAATGAACTGAAAGAAAAATGCTTGACAGTTATTGGAAAGAATCTACTAGCAGCTCAAGAAACGGCTGGCTGGAATGATCTAATCATATATAACAAACAGTTACTCAATGAAGTGGTTTTTACCAGCGCTCGAATATTAAATCAAGTACAAATAAAGTAGTGTTTTTTGCAACTGTTGAATTTTAAAGCTGTATTCAAATTGCGAATTTTATCACGTGCTGTTGTGTATTTATTATGCTCTCACTGGGCGTTGTTGCTTGAAGCAGGTAAATAAATCGTTCATTAGTATAAGTGTCAGTGAGAGTTTTGTTTGCATTTTTCTGATCACTGACTACCTGATGCGTCTTATAACGATACGTAATGCTGGATAAAATTGATATCAGCCCCCATAAGCTCTTGGTTTGAACGCAGTCCCCATAAACACAGGATATCTGAACATAGCCCTCATAGAAACAACACGTCTAAACAAAGCCCCACGACCGAAGACATTGAAATCTCTTGAAGTTAGGAAAATTTAGAAAGGAAACCATAAAATTTGCAGTTTAGCAGGCATTGTGGTTGTGCGACTTGCGGAGGAACAGCTACAAGATTCGCGGTTCTGTTGGAATAATGGTGAGAAACTCTAAGAAGGGGCGAAAATGAACCTATTCCAGAAGTTTTTTTACGGGGGGTCATGTTCAGACTGCCTATGTTTATTGGGCTGTGTTCAGTACCTGTCGTGCCCGAATTAAGTCCTGTCCCGTAATGCATTTATTGGCGTGATTTTAAAATTGCCATACTCGCAAATGAAAGGTGACTCTCCGTGTTATTATCGGAGAAAAACTGCACGTCCTGCACATAATGCGTATTTTTATGGATGTCGAATCGAACGGTCATGTCCAGAGGTGGGCACGGTCTGGCGTTGCAATTTTGGAGTCAGGGGGTTGCGCAATTCCCACCGTACAAAATGAAAATTTTCTGGGAGGTTGCGCCAAAAGTACGGGGGTTGCAGAGACCTCTGGGGGGTTGTGCAACCTCCACCGCCCAGGTCTGGTCATGTCATTTTACTGATTGACCTCGATTGTCAGGGTAACCTGTTCAATGTCCGGTAGTATTAGACGAGATAGTCACCTTTTTCGCGAAATATATTGTGCTGCTCAATTTGACAAAATACTGCAAAATATATATTTATTTTGTCATGTGTTTTGATTTAATTATTGGCATTATAAAGTGCCGATGGATTGCAAGAGTATTTTGCTTGACAACAACTGACTAGTGCTGCGACGATAAATAATACAACAGTAAAGAAGATACGATACGAAACGATGAATTCTTGTTCGATAATTTTACGGTTTTTTCTTTAATTAAACCGGTTCAATTAAAACGGTAATAGCGTATCGTGCGATAAATTTATACCGTAGAAACATATAATTGATACTTGATTAAGTTTGAATATACTGGTCTTAAATTTCAATTAAAATATCACAAAAACTCGAAAAAGGAAGATAGCAGTGATCACATTGGCAATGAGTCGGTGTGCATTAACAACCCGACAGGAATTAATATTAAATTGTAAAATCCATCGAAAACAGTGCAAGATTTTTGGCTTTATGCACGATTGCTAATATATATCAGTTGCCGTGCTTTCTTGACAAGTACTACGCTCCTTAATAGCATTACACTGTAACCACTGATCGAAATACAGTACAGCCCTTCTTAATAGCAAGGTGCTCTATCGTAAAATGGTATCATCTAACAGTTCGGATACAGTTCCCCAAATAGTAAAGCGATCGAGCGACTGATCGAAAAATAGTATGACACTAGCAAACGTGCGGTGCTAACGCGCCGCGCTCTTTGCTAGTGCGTCTTCAAAACCATGACGGTCCGTTACCGAACAGTCTCAAGCGTCCCATAATGCTCCAGTGGCTTCCCATTTAAAAGCCATCTGGGTCCCGCAACGATTGTTTGGGTATAACGCAGCCAACGCCAAGGGATAGGGATGAAGGTGGCCCCTTCGAGTTACGCAACCCTATATCAGTTTCCAGTACCGCGTGCAAGGCAAGCTCGGGCCAGTCAAATACGGGAAGAATAAGCGTAATGAATTGCTTTACTCTGAGTCTCGTGACGGTGAGCATCCTTAGGTTTTCATGTCAGAAGATGGCAAAGCTCGCGGCGCTAACGCGCCGCGTCGCTTTGCGTAGGGTAAGGGGAAGTGGTCGGCGCTGCGCGCCGCCCTTCACCACCACCGTTCCCACCGTCCAAATAGTCTCTGTCATTGAACTCTTTAAGCAGAGTGATTTTGCAACAATTTTCGATTACGTCATTTTTCTAGAACAATCGAGTACATTTTGGGGCCAGTGCCAGGCCAATCGAACGGTAGTTTCCGGCTTCTACGACGAATTTCTGAGGCGCCAATTCGAACGACTATTTTCATCAATTGTCGAAAATCGCGAATATCTCGAAAACCAGAATTATGACCCCCGACCAAAACGGCGCCATTGGATGGACGTCATCTTTGTACGTACCGCCCAGGACCGACCGGGGTCCGGAAACGCCCGACGACGGCGGAGGGACCCAATGTCCACAGACATGCGGACCGCGCTTATTATATAGATGCTAAACTATTAAAAAAAGAGGGTAGTATTGGCTCTTTCCAATATTAAGTGCAGCCTCTGCAATTCGTTCATCTCCAATTTACAAACATTTGCTGCTCGGCAAAAGAGAAATAAAAATTCTTGAAGTATTAATCTGGGGTTGGTGGATCGTGTTTAGGCCACTCTCAAGACGAGAGTTGATGAACTGAGAATTGATCACAAGCGGATGCAGAAAGAGAGTTGCTTACGGTCGCCGGTCGGCGCTGTTGTAGGAATAATTTAATTAAAGTAGTAGTGTAGCTTGCAACACTATGTATGTCATCGCTGGCAGGTTTAGTTGTTAGAATTACTCATTCCAAATTCGATGTGTCAGTAGGGCAGCAGTGGCGCCTACAGGAAGAAGTAGCGTTGTGCTTTTTGGTATCGGTTTTTAAAGTGAACATAGCTTTTGTTTTCGACGCCGGAAATACTCCCTAAGTTTGACTACGTAAGCGATTTTTTTCTGTTAAAGGACACCAAAGCTGATAAAACGGCACGGAAATTGAAACAAAAAAGAAAGATGAAAAGAATAAAAGAAGGTAAAGCACCTATTAAAGAGGAGCACACTGTTTGTACAAAATATACAGGTAATATCATGTGCAGTTGCATAAAATAAAGTGGTAGATGCGTTGCTTGTATTGTATCTAATTAAAGCACCATCCAATCAATACATGCTTGGAACCTTTGCCATTCTGTGATCTCACAGTGTCAAACAAGTGATATTCCGTTTGGTTATAAGCGATTTTAAAATTGGCTCTAAACTTGAAAACAGAAATAGAATACAGCTGCGGCATTAACAAATCAATTAGTTTCTCTTTCAGTTGGTTCATTGCAACACGCATGTCTTGACTTTCCGAAACAAACATTGAGTAGCTATCTGAAACACTTGAAAAAAATTCAGCACGTCATGTATCAACATTTTTGTTACCTATAAATGTACTGTATATAGGTATATATTGAATAAATAAATATTTGCATTAGAAGGCTAAATGAGAGAAACTATATACACTTATAATATGTTTTCTTCCATGAAGCTCTGGGAGCGAGTCATAGATGCGCGACTAAGAGCTGTAAGTGAAGTGGCACAAAACCAGCTCGGCTTTGTACCTGGGTGCTTAACCATGAATGCCATCTTTGCCCTAAGGATAGCGATGGAAAAACACCGCGAGAAACGCCAAACACTCCACTTTGCCTTCATTGACATGGAGAAGGCCTATGACCATGTACCAAGAGAACTGATCTGGTGGGCACTCCGAAAGAAGCAAGTCCCTGAACAGTATGTATAATACACATCATCCATGATATGTACAGTGAGGCACATGCTCAGTCTGAACATGCTATGGTGACTCAGAGGCATTCCCAATGACTGTTAGGGCGCACCAGGACTCCGCCCTAAGCCCCTACCTGTTCATCACTGTGCTTGATGCCATCTGTGAAGACCTCCTGGAGCCAGCACCATGGACAATGCTCTATGCTGATGACGTCGTACTGTGCTCCAGAAGCCAGTCTGACCTCGAAGAGAAGTTGCAGAAATGGAAGCATCGCCTCCACAGCCATGGCTTACGACTCAACACCACAAAGACAGAGTGCATATTTTCTGGACTCAACACAGCAGACCACAGCACCATTCACCTTGATGGCACCCCAATCACCAGAGTAGAGGGGATTAAATACCTTGGCTCAGTGCTCAGTGAGGATGGCAACATTAATGCAGATGTCAAGGCAAGGATGCTGTGTGGCTGGCTCAAGTGGCGTGACTCACGCCGCGTGAATGCTCAGGAATATTGCGCAACTAGAAGATGCTACTACAACTAAAGGGCAAGGTATACAAGACAGTCATACCTGTAACCAGGGGAGGTCGGAATTTAGGTAAAATTGAAACGTTAAGTAGAACATCAGCGGAAAAGCAAGTTTTTGTCCCTTCGCAACGACCACCAATACACCCTTCTCGCTCGCACTCAGGTCTGCGTCAAGCCGTAGTGACTGCCAGATCAAGCGAGTATGGGAGGCTACTACTCCCTGAACAATTAGCTGATTGTGTTGTGTAATTGTCAGCTGTCAGTTGTCTGCCATTCGCTGTCGTTCGCAGTTGTCATTCGCTCTGTATTGGTCAGCATGCGCCAAAGATATAAATGGATGATCGTAATTTTACAGCACCGCAGGCGAAATTTAACGCTCGTTCTGCAAATTTCTCCGCCAAAATCAGAAAGAGGGCACTTTTTCGCTTTGGGGAGGCCGAAAAGCGGGGGGGGGCGTACGCCCCCCGCGCTCCCCCCTGCGCACGCCCCTGGTCCAGACCCCCCTGGCCTCGGACACCCGTTACAGGTATGAGGACAGTTGTCCGACCAGCACTGCTGTATTGCAGTGAGTGTTGGGCGCCAGCCCAGAGGCATGAGCAGACGATACACACAACTGAGATGCGAATGCTCCGATGGATATGTGGAGTGACTCGACTTGACAAGATCCCCAACACTGAGATCCAAAGACGACTCAGCATAGTTCCAATCATCGAGAAGACGCAAGAACACCGCCTCAGATGGTATGGTCACGTTGAAAGAAGGCCTGATGACTACATTGGGAAAGCTGTCCAACAGATGGAAGTCGAGGGACAGCGGCCGCGCGGACGACCACGGCGAAGATGGATGGATGTCATCCGCTATGACATGAAAGCGTGCTATGTAACTGCGCGAGACGCAGCCAATCGCGAGAAGTGGAAGCGGAGGACCCGCAAAGCTGACCCCACGCCATAGTGGGAATAAACAGCTCAGATAAAGGAGAAGAATATGTTTCCTTCCACTTGGCAAACATACTGTACCTCAATTCAAGTTTAGAATCAAAATTCACATGAAATGTTTTGGCGTGATAATATGAGGATACAGGCAGTGCCGGATTATAGGTGAAGCTAACGAAGCTAAAGCTTTGAGCTCACGGTCGAAAGGGGCCCATGGTGCCCCCGACTGTAAGAAAATACTGTACGCTACGATGTGGGCGCGGGCAGATTTTGGCGACTGAAAAAGGTTGCTGATACGGGGCGAAAATTTATTTTACTATAGGCGTCCCATGATTAGTTCAACTTCACGCCTCCAACCCCCTTGATCCGACGCTGGATATAGGCTAAAAGTAGTCTTTTGGGTTGCGGTTGTGCAGAGGTAAGGAAGATTGAATAACAGACTGGGTTGCAACTTAGGATTTAAACATCCGCGATTTGTTAGGAGGGGCAAATAATTTTTGTTCCGGAAAGTTGGGAAGTCAGAGTTATTCAGAAAAAAATTTCCCCGCGGTTTCCTGCACGCAAACCGCTTTTCTGGTTTTGAGTCGTCCATCTGAGCAAATTCGGATTCCCAAAATAAACATGAACATTTCAGTTGCCTCATAAATTTTAATCATTTTTGTTATTCTGCTTTAACAAAGATAAGATAAAAGTCACGAACTTGGATTATCAAAGAGTTGTTGAACGGTCTTGCCCTTAACGCTATCGCCGAACCAACTGCAATTAGCGGTTTTGTAGACGGCATGTGCAATGACGGTATAAAGATTATTTTTTACGAAAAACCACAAATTGGATGTGTGCTCATGCGCGTGTTGATCAAAATCTTCATTCAAATACAGTAAATTAAATTGCATAACTACCCATTCCAAGAAGGGAAACTTATTGCTCAGTTGTTTGTAAATATAATCAACGCTCTGAAACAATGATATTTGCGTAAAATAGAATTATTATGCGTCAGCGATACGTTAAATTTATTATAACTCTCACTTCCGACTAAACTATTTTGCCTGCGACGCGCTCTTAATTAAATTCTAAAATAAATCAATAAAATTGAGGGCAAATTAGTCGCGCAAGAGAATTGGTGTATCAGCGGGGTTAAGAAGCTATTCTTTTCTTTCAGTAAAATAAGGCAAAGGTCCTTCGTGTCATTATTGGAAAAAGATCCTTAATGTTCTTCTGGCTGAAGACTGCAGATCGAATTGAATTTTTGCTAATCACTCTGACTGCTGGTACGTCAATTGGAACGTGCTAATAGATGTAATTCAGGATAATATAATAAACCTCTGGGGAAGATGTGGACACTGGTTGGCGGCTGGGGGGGGGGGAAGAAGTTGGATGTCTGGGGGAACGTAACCACAGACTTGAAGTCCATTTTGTCTGGTGCAAACTTTTTTAACACCCAATAATATTTAGTGTATTTTTAGCCATCTTACTTTTGGTCGCCAATTATGAAATTATTTGGTGGCGGTAAATGACCTCCGGGGGCCGGTCATACCCTCATATAAGTCAGCTCGGGGGTCCGGGGCACGCTTTAGCGGCAAATCTTTACTGAACCTGGGTTCTTTACAAATCCAAAATTGAATCAGAGAACAGCAACCTGCAGATTATTTTGACCATTTTCGGTTGCATAATCCAGCCATCTTTTAATATCATATTTCACGATGTTCAAAAAATCACTTCGCAACTTTTCCGAAGCTTCTTTATAAGCTGCTTTAATTTTAAAGAGGTGGTCGTATGTTTCATTTCGCTGCTGAAGCCAGAATCTAGTATTGTTGCTGTTAGAAAGCCAGGTTGAGCACTCGATCGCTAACAATGCTGCCATCTCTGCTTCGACTAAGATATCAGAAGAAAATTGCTCAAATTTCTGTTCGGTGTAACCGGTGCCTTCAGCAATTTCTTGAAATAAACCAGGGAACCTAAAATCAAAAAGTTTTATTTCATATTTGAGCAAATACTAGTAAGAGGCAGAGGTGGCATAGTGCAGGCGTGTAACAAGAATCGGATGACTAAGAAGCAACTTTTGGAACTGGGGCAACCTTGGAAAACTGGGGGAAGTGCAACTGAGGGTAATTGAGGGACAAGCATTAAAAATTCCAAAAAACCGGGAGGGGCAAATCCGAAATATGGGGAAATGCCCTGCGTCCCCTTTGCTACACGCCTGGCATAAGGGGCGGTGGGGTAGCGCCCTCTATGGCAGAAGGGAAGCGCATGATTTTTTGGGCTCGCCAGATTTCCCATAAATGCTTGCAAGTTATAGTCCGCTTCGGCGCGCCCCCACCAGAACCTCCGAGATCGGTTTGAACCAGGGGCGTGCGCAGGGGAGGGGGCGCGGGAGGGGTGGGCGCACGCCGCCCCCCCCCCCGGTTTTCGGCCTCCCCAATGCGAAAAGTGCCCTATTTCGAAATTAGTGGAGAAATTTGTTTAAGGAGCGGTAAATTTTCGCCTGCGGCGCTGTAAACTCACCACCATCCATTCGCATCTTGGGCGAATGCTGACCCATACAGAGCGTATAGCTGACAATCACATAACATAATCAGCTCATTATTCAGGGAGCCCAATTAGATTGTTCATTGTGCAGCCTCCCATATTGGCTTGGTCTGGCGGTCACTACTGCTTGACACAGACCTGAGTGGGAGCGAGAAGGGTGTATTAGTGGTCGTTGCGAAGGGGCAAAAACTTGCTTTTCCGCTGATGTTCTACTTAACGTTTCAATTTTACCGCGTCACCTGGCTAGCAACGCTAAAGATTTTAAGTCAGATAGTCTGATGCGTCTATAACCTCTATACCGCGATATTGATGCCGACTGCAAGTATTTATGCAATCTTCGGGCGCTTATTATTGATATAAATTGAACGAACGAAACTTAGTGCAAAACAAGCGCGCCCCTAGACCCCCTTGCCGTGAGCGATTTTGGCGCCCCGTCATCGTACCGCTCACAGACCAAGAACGCTAGCGAAAAGGTTTCTTTCACAAAACTGAAGCTGAATTGACTGAAAATACAGTTTTTCTACGGTTAAAGCAGCAGAGGATCCATGATCCTAATTTTTTTCGCTTCGGCGAGCAAATAGTGGCGGTCGTACCGAAATATAAATTTTATTTGTCTGTCACTACATGTGTCACGTTCTACGATATGCCACAAAATTGGTTATGACGAAAGTATGCTCATCGTAGTGTATGTAAAATGTATGTACTTTTTTGTCTTTCTGGAGTGACTGACAAACTGGGAACTGATTCTACCACACTGGGAAACATCAATGACGTGGACTAGCATAGAAGTCTTGGGCGACGTATTTCAATCAAAGAAAACACTTAAAATACATTTGTAATAGACCATACGATAGCCCTATAAATTCTCTACAAGATCTGACTAATAACGCGTTGGACAAGTTTGTTCTGCTTTCGCGAAATGCCGCGAAAGAAAAACATTGAGGAAAATTGATAGCGCTAAGCTCTAAATATTAATGTTTTGATTATTTTACAAAGAAAGCTTCAAATTCCAGATTGTTGGCATATTCGGAATGCTCTCGTCATTTCCAATCGATTGGTATGTGCTAAATCAACTATCTGGTTAGGGTTACTGTATTTCAAAATTTTGAGTGTGCCAATCGAAAGAGCACTAAAAGTTGGTCTAGGAAACCCATTGTCTTCCTGCATAACCTTTTGTTACAATATGCCACAACTGCAAACATCAACCACCATAAAGTGATAAATGATCTAAGTAACCAGTTTCGTGCGAGTGTTGCAACGCAACAAACATGTATTTCACGGAACCCTCTTGGTAAGTATCTCACAATTACTACAACTTTATTTTGGCAAACATTCAGCCAAATCGGACACTTCGACTTTTTCAAAGTGTCCCGTCATTCTCGATCTTTACGTGCAACGCCTCTTAATGCAAAGCCAGTGGAGAGTAAGATGTAGTGTGTTTGTAGTGTGTGTTGGAGTTGGAGACAGAGTTGCATGTGAAACCCGCTCGAGCAGATGTCGGAGAAAATGGCACATGATACGGTATGAATATTACAATAACCACTCGCGCTGTTCATGCCAAAAAATAATGCAATGAATATTCCGCAGAAAGGGGTGCCCGACAGCATGTGCACTATGCCTAAGTTTAGCGTCGGCATCGAGGCAGAAGCAGGTTCTCCTGGAAGAAGGG
This sequence comes from Plectus exinocaudatus, assembly GCA_034698105.1. Classification (NCBI taxonomy): domain Eukaryota; kingdom Metazoa; phylum Nematoda; class Chromadorea; order Plectida; family Plectidae; genus Plectus; species Plectus exinocaudatus. The sequence continues at coordinate 789 of JAQGAX010000265.1, read as the reverse complement.
GATTCCTAGCCCCCATTCGGGCAGGGTTGGATACATAAAGGGTAGTGTAGCCCGACAGTACCATTTTCGCCGCGGGTCCTTACGCGGGAATTTAAATTTGCAAGAAGATGAGTGCGCATTTTTTGAATTGCCCTTTTCGTTCTGAATAAGGGGATTTCGGGACACCGCTGGACCAGGGTGGGATAAATTAGGGTAAGTGCTACTCAATCGTACTACTTTCGTCGCGGGACCTTTAGCGGGAATTCAATTCTGTACAAAGATACATATGTGCATTTGATAACATTTGAAATGGCGCCAACGAAATTAGGAATTGGATACAGGTTTACCTAACAGTTATCGAAGGATATCCCAGAGGCAGTGTAACTGCCCCACCCTGTTTTCGTCTCAGAATCTTTAGCGGGAAATCAAATTTGTATGAAGGTGCATTCATGCATTTAATAGCTTTTAAACTGGCACCAATGTCCAATTGGCCACTGACGTCACTACAGCAGAATGAAGACTACAGTATGCCTTTGCAAGCAATCGCTCCAGGACCCAGAAAGGTTCAAATATATAAGATGATGACTACCGTACCCCCTGGAAATCACAGGAAATCACTGCAGGACCCAGATAGGTTCAAACATAAGAAATGGTGTCTACAGTACTCCAAGTACAGAAAATCGCTGCAGGACCCAAATTAGTTCGGATATATGAATGGACGATTATTGTGCCAAAACTGCAGGAAATCATTGTACACTCAAATAGCGTCACAATTCCGTTCCCTAAGTTTGACATAGGCGGCGCGCGGCA
>JAQGAX010000264.1:0-19250 GCA_034698105.1 Plectus exinocaudatus | reverse complement strand
GCAATGAATAGCAATCAGTGGATTGAAGTTACTGGACAACCACCTATTTTGATAAACTAAACAAATAAGATACGTACATCGCTGTCGTCGGCCATTTCTGATTTCTTTAGTCGCGGCTCGTCAATAGTCGACTGCTGACCATGGTCGTCGCTGATTTTCTCCTGATCGCAGAATAAGCAGGAGACAACGAACAGTCGCTTGGTGGAGGGTGCAGGCTTTTTCTTCACCTTGTTGGCCTTAGTCTCGTCTTTCTTCGATTCCGACGTCATTATTAAGGGCCAACACCAAACGTCTCCCTCTCTGACAGCACACAAATTGCACTTTTATTTGCACTCCAAAGTAGTAGCGCTTTACGAATAGCCTACTTCAATCTTTTTACTTTCGTTCGGCAGTTCGCCTTTGGTTTGAGTCCTGCCGGATCTTCAAATTCATTTTCATCAACACTACACTCAGCTCACGTCACTAATTTTTGGCATCATGCCACTGAATTCCACTTAAAATCATTCCCTGCAGTTGAAGTCGTGCGTCTCCATACAATGTGCGCGCACTATTCAAACAGCCAAAAATCGTTTTTATTGTCATTTTCTGTTTGCGCGAACAAAGTGCAAGAACACTTCAAACGCAACCAATGACCAATATTACTTTTGTTCTTTACTTTATAAACTACCTGAACGGTTGTGTGAAGAAGGAAAGATGAGGGGCGGCAAAGATGCTTGGATTATCGCACTGTTGATGGTGCTCGTGCTGATCGTAAATGTTGCCGGAGAGGGCAGAGAAGTCGGGGATCCCACTCAGAGCTCCCTCGACCAAGTGAATACATCAGAGATAGACACAGCGACAACCATTGAGAGGAACATGCCGACAAACGTACCACCAACGACGCCCACTCCCCCGTCTCCAACCGCAGGAAATATGACTGCCACGATCGCCGTTACACTTCACACCTCTTTCCAAAACAACTCGATTGCTGCCAAACCATCATCGACTTTCCTTTCTGATGCCAGTTGGCAATCAGTGGAGAACAACACTACAAATACGACAGCCGAGATGTGGAACTCGACGGCCAACTCGTCGTCGTTGGCGACAAGCCGTCAGGTAAACAAAGCGTGGGCTGGCTGGAAGGTGGCGCTGTTGACGATCGGTGTAATCGTCATGTACGGTATCGCCGTCGTTATCGGTGGCGTCGTTATGCCGAGGCTGCTGCGCTACAAGAAGACGGAGCAGCCGGTGGACGATGTCACTGCGCACAACGCTCACTCCGACTGATTCGTTTTGGCTGACCTCTTTCGCATTTCGCTAACATATTCGTTACTTGATCAAATGTGTTTAACGCATACTGTACTTCAAATAAAATTATTGGGCATGTAATCCTTATTGGGAAATTGCCAGGCTCCGTGACTTTCGTTCCCTTTGTCATGTTGCATTCTGATAATCTGCGCTCTTTCACACATCGCAATTCGGTTCTTTGTGCTTTGATCTCGCAACAACAGAGGGCTACTGGTTGGTTAATTTATGCCGACCACGCAGGATCAAAATAATCCTTGCCGATTAAAAAACCTTCAAACTACAAGCAAAAAATCGCAATCGGCCTTCCGTCCTTGCTTTACATGACAACGAGCTTTGTGTGTGAGGTAGTCAAAAGATGATTCACCACAAATATTATCGGTAGTAGCCCATCTGCTCACGAATAATGAATGACCTTGCACGACTGCACGAAAGTCTGTTACTCGTCGCTTAGAACAGAGTTGATTGATCCCTGCGCTAGCTCTCTTGTTGACCTTTGCATGTTTAGCAGCAGCACGGCTAATCTCGGATTACCAGACCGTCGTACAAAGAGAACAGGTAAATTGGCGACTTTCCGCGTCCGCCCTCCGCCCCCCCCCAACAATCTGTGCCCCATCCCTCGAAAACAAGTTTTTTCGCCGGTTGCGTTTCACCCATTATATAAGGCCACTGCACATCCTCCGCCATTCACGCCATTGTGTTGCAGGTCGGTCGAATCGCCGCCGTGTCGGAGCGCAAGCATGAAGTTGACTAGCGCAGTCGTCACCCTGGTTCGTTTCATTCTTTTCACATGCAATTGAGCGAATAATTTCCAGGCGTGTACATTCGCCGTCTGCTTGGCCAAGTGTAGAGAGCCGACCAAGCCTAAGTTTGCATTCGCTGGCTGCGAATGGCAGCTGGAGGCTGGAGCGCCAGATGACAGCACATGTCCAAAATACACCATAAAATGCGACGATTCGGTCGACCAGACTTGCATCCTGAATATGGACAGCGGCGAGGGGAATGCGATAAAACTGCGCTACCATTTTGACCCTCGCTACAACCGTTGCTTCCCCTTCCCCTACGGCGGCTCCGCTGGCAATGCCAACAACTTCGAGACTCGTGCGGCATGCGCTGAGAGGTGCAAATCGGGTACCACCGAATCTTCCACCGAAAACGGCAGTGGTAGGGGACCGCCACCACCCACTTCTGGGACATCGTCTTCTTGTGCCGATCTTCTCTGTCCCATCAATTCACGTTGCGAAGATGGTCGCTGTGTTTCAAACGGCGGTTCGTTACTTCTTTACATCGATCTACTGTAAGCGTCGAATTAAATCATTTCAGATCCGAAATGCAGCGATAATGAGGAGATTAAAAATTGCGGAGCGTGCGACGCTACGTGCACCAATCAGAACATTGCCTGCCCGATGGTTTGTCGCGCCCCAGAATGTGGTTGTAAGAGCAATTTTGTGCGCGATGCTAACAACAAATGCGTGGACAAGTCCTTATGCTCACCGTTGTCGACGCCTCCACCCGCCGGTCCGTGCGCCACTGTTCGCTGCAGCAGTGACACGACCTGCGTGGGAGGCATCTGCGTCAAGAAGGACAACAATTGCGGGATTAATATGCACTTTGAAGAATGCGGCTCGGCTTGTCCCGCTGTCTGCGGATCAGAACTGACCGCTGTCAATTGCGTCGCCCGCTGCAATCCAGGCTGTGTCTGCAATAACGGCTTCGTATTGGATCGAGTTGGTGGCAGCTGCGTTCGACGAGAAGATTGCCAGCGCAGTCCAGAAATTGTACCGCCAAACAGTGAGTGTATTCATTTTCCTTTCAGAGTTTTGCTATATTCATGTTTGTAAATCAGACTGCGCATTGGTTCTATGTCGTATTGGAAGCAAGTGCGTTGATGGAACGTGTGTCGAGGATTCGCAAGACGACCAGTGTGGAGCTAACATGCACTACGACAGTTGTGGGACGGCGTGCCCTGCCCTCTGCGGCAGTGGCAGACACTCTCGTGTCTGCACCGCCAACTGCAAGTCTGGTTGCTTCTGCGATCGGGATTTCGTCTTGGACACCGATGGAAAGTGTGTGCGGCGGGAGGATTGCAAGTCAAAAAACGATAGTAAGCCTCTTGTCTCATGAATATTGGTATGCAACAACTAAATGAAAATACTTATAGATTGCGCAACTGTTCGCTGTCAAGTTGGTTACCTATGCATCAATGGCGAGTGCGCTCAGCGCAAAGACTGTCCAGACGTTAAGTTGCAGGCAGCGCCAGTAGGCTGCACTTATCAACAGGAACTGAATGCTCAAGGATGTATCCAGTGGAATCTGCTATGTTCGGGAGGAGGGGGTTCTAGCAGTGGCACTTCCTGCGGACCAAATGCCGAAGAGTCCGATTGTGCGAGTGCCTGCCCGACGACTTGCGACAATCGCGGCTTGCTCAGCGCTTGCCCTGCGGTCTGCAAACAGGGTTGCGTCTGCAAGCCGGGATTTGTCTTCAAAAGCAGCAATTTACAAGAGGGCTGCGTGAGGAGTGAGGAGTGTCCGATTCCCGGACGCAATCCCAGTTCCAACCCAAGTGGTAACAAAAGAGTTCACAAAAACAATGTTTGACAAAGTTCTGCTTGTAGGCTTGCAATGTGGTCAAAATGAAATAGAGAAACAGTGCGGCGCTTGCGACTCGCACTGCAACCAGCAGACACGCGCCTGCGAGCTGGTGTGCCGTCAACCCGAGTGCGGTTGCATCGATGGCTATCGGCGCAACAACCAGAACAAGTGCGTTGCTGAAGCAGAATGCAGTGCGATTGGTGATTGCTCCGTGATGCTCTGCATTCCTGGAACGATCTGTATCAACGGCCAATGCGTCTCACATAAAATTAGTTCGTTTTCAACTATCGGTGTACATCACATGAATGATATCCGCTGTGATTATTTCAGATCAAACATGCGGCGCCAATGAAGAATTGAAGGAGTGCGGAACGGCTTGTGAGCCGACATGCGACAACCCAAAGCCAGATCTTTGTTCTGAAATGTGCAAGGTGAACGCTTGTCAGTGTCAGTCGGGATTCGTCCGTCTGAACGATTTCTGCATCGAGCCGTCCAACTGCGAAGCGATCAAAACATGTGCGGCCGTGTCTTGCCTTGCTGGAACAAACTGTATCAATGGTCAATGTGTGGCTATTGAGTCCGAGAGGTCTACAATCGAAGAGTAGATCCAATAAATCTCCGATTCCACTTGTCGTTGCTGTTGTTATTGTTGTTGTTATTCTTACTTTCCTTGCTGCTTTTCGTTGCTGATTTCAATATTTTAACGTGTTACCGCAATATCTGAACGAATTGATCTGTTCTTTGACATCTGTCCGAATCGACGTTGATAAGCCGGTGCAGGTGTATGATTTCGTGAACCAAATTCCGGTTTCGCTTCACAGACTATTTTCACAGTTACAGCGACAATAAAATCTAGGCTACAGCGGAGGTTTTCGACTGGTGGCGCAAGGGGCATACCCTCGATGTGCGGTGACCGTCACAGAAAGAGCGAGGGGTCGGGTCGCGCATCACAATTGCGGAAGGGCGCAATTATAATGGCTCGGCAAAAATTCAGTTCGGGTCACTTTCAATCCAGCGTTGGTACAGTGAAAAATGGAACAGCGGATGATGCGTCAGGCTTCAGCAGTACAACTTAACCTAAGTCAGCATGACATTGTGATTCAGAGTCCCCTTCGAACTACCAGACTGGTTTTATTTAACAATGCAGAGTTAAAAATGGAGTCAAATGTGTTGCTAAAATTAGCAGTTGCTGTGAGAAACATGGAGGACTACGAGTGTTGTCCTGGCATGAGTGCTGTCCTGGCACGTAAATAGACAGTGGTCATCTGATGTTCAAGATAATTCGGACAAAACGAATAAATTTCAAAAGCGCACAGTTTATGGAAATTGAAATGCTCATACGCAATTTGATGCAAAAGGTTTCGCATGGCATCACGTGTAAAGCGCCGTCTCATACTGTTTGTCTTGTGTAGAAGAGACAAAGCATTGAATGATTAATTGACAGCACACCAGGTTGATCTGGCTTGGACGACATGTATGACTCAAGCGCTCAGTCAAAACAGTGGGCGATAATAAAAAGAATTTTATGGCGTGTGGCTTCATTCCTTATTTTTCGCATTTGGTCTTCAGCTCTTTTACGTTACAAAATCGCTATAGCAAGATGCAGTGCTCCTTCGCAATTTTACTGGTGATATTATTTCTATTTGTCGATTGGTAATCGATCTAAGTTGCAGGCCTTGACTGTCGTCGTTATATCAGCGCAGCGTCCGACGTGTGCCACGATTCGTTGCGGCTTCGGCACTACGTGTGTCGACGGCCGCTGCGTCTGCGGGAAGAACATGCACTTCGAACAGTGCGGATCTGCCTGTCCTGCTCGTTGCGACTTGGACTTGGCAGCCGTAGCGTGCACCGCCGATTGCAAAATGGGCTGCTTCTGCGATCAGGGCTTCGTGCTGGACAAAGCCGACGGTGTCTGCGTTCGTCGTGAAGAGTGTCCCATCAGTACGTTGGGTGCCATTCATTTGTCTCACTCTACCGTATCCTGCTTCAATTCAGAGCTCCAGTGTGGTCGAAACGAAGAGACGAAGGCGTGCGGTGCTTGCGATCAAATATGCAATCAGGGCAACAAAGCATGCCCGTTAATTTGCCGCGAGCCCGAGTGCGGCTGCCAGGATGGCTTCCTCCGCAACCTCCAGGGCCGTTGTGTTCCAGCATCGCCACAGTGCAGACGTTCTGATCAATGCTCGCGCATGCGTTGCCGACCTGGAACAATATGCAAAAATGGGCAGTGTGTTTCGCAGGATGGTAAATCTGTACGAAATGCAGCATCAACTTACCAGTTACAGTAATTTCAGACCAGTGCCGTGAAAACGAAGAATTCAGAGAATGTGGGACTGCCTGCGAACCGTCTTGCGACAAACCAAAAATCTTCCGCTGCACGTTCAACTGCATTGTGAACGTTTGCCAATGCAAGCAAGGATTCGTCCGCGACTTCGACGGCTCATGTGTTGCGCAAAGCAACTGCAGTCGGCGCCACGATACAAAAACGGAATAGCCCTAGATTTTCTTGTCGATTTGTGACGCAATTTTCTGATCTTTCAAAATGTAGTGACATGCGAATATGTGACACCATAACGAAGGTTGAAGTAGTAACAGATTTCATTGGCTATGCAACTTTTAACGTCGAAATTCTTTGGCATCAGCTATTGATCTCTTTGTCGACCTCAGAATTTGCATTATTGATCTCTGACGAAATCAGCAATTCAGACAGACTTCTGATGTTTGGAGTCGGACAACCTCGAAGTTTCGAACATCGTTCTATTTTGATAGGACAGGATCGCCGTCTCCGCGGCACGTCAGTTGCAGTTGATCGAAGAAACTTGATAACAAATGCGGAACCAAAATATTCGACCGTGAATACGTGAGCACATAACTCCAGTGGTATTTGGAAACTTGTCTCCTACTCATATCAAAATACCCAGTGACTCTTAAAATTTCCAGCGTACTTTAGCAAATTTTTGTTCAAGTTTTATACCGATATTGAGATTTATTATAGATTTTGTATTGCCGTTTGCACTGCCCGGTAAACCTCTAACCGCATAGCATCTCATGCGGCAGTAAAGCATTGCCTGGGAAATATGGCGTGCAATTGAACGGTTGCTATGCCAACAAGCAAACAACATTTGCGATCTGAGCTAGCGACCTTATTGGTACAGTGTATCGGTCGAGCTATGGCAGACGACGCACTGGCACGGGCCGGGCTTTATTTCGACGAACTTAATAAAGTACGACTTCTGAAACCATCTTCTGCCCAGGACGCCAGCGACCTGCGCGACGAAGGCAAAGACTTCTTGGCCAAAGTCAACGGTTACCAGTCGGCCACCGACAGTCTGATGCAAGCCATAGAATCCCTGGCCAAAATGGTTGAGAAGGAAAAGCTGAAGACGATGGGGTCTCACAATGCTCTCAAGTCTGTCGTCAAACAGAAAGAGACGGAGCGTCTTCAACTGCAGGTCAGTATTTGCCATACTTCTTTGTTGAACTTTGTGATGTTAGTTGTGTATAGACGTTGATTCGAGAGAAGCAAATCGAGCTTGAACGACTTCGAATCGAGTACGAATCAGCACAACGCGAAGAAGCCGAGCAACGCGATTCTTTGCAGCAGTTTCTTGCGCCGATGTGATCTGCTTTCTGGCGCTTTTGTTGGTGCTGTGCAAACTGTCAGAGGTGCATTTCTGAAATTTGCTAGGCTCAGCTCGACAATGTACTTTGAAGTGTGCAGCAATGCACTGCATTTAATAAATAGCGTCAAACGGGAAAACAATTTCATCGAAAGCTCCATTGTACTAAAGTGGATCGCTTGTACAATGCAGAAGCGAGCTTTCGAGTCTGAGCAACAGCCAGGTCCTTATGAATATAACTGTCGAATAGTGCTAAACACCAAATGGGCTCGGAGATTTCGCCAAATTCGAATTCATTCTGATGAATTGATTTCTTGGTCAGTGTTCCCCATATGGAGCGCATCCTGGCTTTTGACCAAGTCTTCGATGATGAAGACGATGATGGCGTCGCGGCCGTGTTCGTGACCAGTATTGTCAGCATGTCTTCAGATTGATCAATCTGGGATAATTTTGCAACTGACAAGCATTGCAAGGACTTTTTCTCCAACGCGCCCATCAGCGCCATGTTGAACTCGTGTCTATTTTCGGCTGCAAATATAAAAGCGTTTTGCGAATTTATAGACTTTTTCAGAATGTCAAGCACAAAACTACCTGGAATGTGGCAGAAACAAAGCCGCTTGCTTTGGCAGATGAAAAAGTAGGCGTGCAAATCAAGATTGAGACTAGAAGGTGTTATCGACGAAAAGCTGACCGGGGGAGTGTGATACAGAACTTTTGTGGACGAAAAGTGAGAAAAGTTGAGTCGCGTGCATGTTTTGTCGAACAACATGACCTTGTACTTGCGAGCAGCTTCGATAGACTTGGCCACCAGCTGTTGCATCAATAACCGTAATTGCGAAGAAAAATGCGTAACGTGTGATTCGACATCGACCGAAAACTCCGTCGCTATTCGCCTGTCTCGTTCTGACAACAACGGAGCGTCATCAGTCTTGTCCAACGCGGCGACGGCGGTCAACTTCGTCCTCAGTTTGTCCCACAGAGATTGTAAAAGTTGAGTGGTGTATTGCAAATTGACCAATAGAGATTCAGCACTTGTCGACTCTTCAGGTACCATGTCTAGGAGATGTCGGCACACATCGTTGACTAAATTCTCGCATCGAATGATCAGAAATTCCAGTTCGTATGTTATTCGCATCTTTGTCATGGTGTCAATCAGAATGGCGATCTTGGACACTAATGGAGCACAGTTGGATTCGCCCAGGCAGATGAGCTCAGTGCCTGCTACGATCTCTACGCGGAATATATCCCACAAAGTGCGACAAGCTTTGTCCGTGGATGACGACTCTGTCAACCAAGCTTGTTGGTACTTGGGCTTCGTTCGCGGTGGTCGGTTACTCGACTGCGATCCTGATCGAAGCAGCAAAAGAATATCGCGCACTGGCAGCACTTGAACTGGTGATCCATTTCTTGCAAGCGGCGTTGAATGAGCGGCCAATAGCTGACGATTGCCGACTACCAGACAGTGAGAAATGCCCAGAAACAGCTGCAACTCGTTGGCAACTATTGCCAGCTCGTGCGCGAGCGGCGACTGGGTGGAGTAGCTGTAGGCGCAGACGTCCACGCACCTAGCCAGCCACTGATGATTGTCTAGCGACGGTCGGTCGAAGTTGGCGACAATTTCGTCAATCGCTCGCTTCAACTTCCTCCTGCAAGATTTCATTGGCGATTGTGAACTGGTAAACAGCGACAACAGAGGTCCGAGATGAAGTGAAAAAGCAGCGGCAACGTCTTTCAAGAATCGCTGCATTCTCTCAGCATTTCCTGCCGCCGACGACATGATGACGACCATAAGAAAGCTCTCGCGCATCGCATTAAAGAGCAGCTGCATGCCGTGCACCTTAATATGCCGATATGGGTCGCCGTCAAGTTCTTCCTTTGCCCGGTACATGACGATCAAAGGCAGAAAGTACTGAGTCAGGGCATTCAGGTCGAAATCGCTCGACTTCTTCTTGCCAGTGTTCTGATTGAGCAGCGAAGGCGAGCTGGACAAGCGATCTGCCGAACTACCCATCTCCGAGTAGCCGCTGGTAGACGATTCAGCGGAAAACTCGGCTTGCTTGAGCAAGAGCTTGGCGCGCATCTGAGCGTTGCCGTTGACGTAAACGACTTCATCGCGACCACTGAATACGACCACTCCGAGCATTTTCTCACTCCACGCGACAGTTATGTGTTCAACCGGCCACCTGAAGAGCGTAACCGACGCGACCGAGACATAAACTGTCCGACGGCAAAGGCGACTGTCAGTGGTCGAACAAAACAAGTTTCAACCAGGATTCTCATATGTCACAAATGTTCATGGCGTTCCGAAAACATAAATCTAAAGAGCTCAGCCAAAGACCTGACGTTTAGGTGATCGTCGGCACAGTGCAATAACATTGGCTCGTCAGATGGCAAAGATAGCGAGCAGTCGGACCTGTCCGCCAATCTGCGGTGTTCACATTAGCCTTCTTATCAGCATCAGAGATCGATGAGCTCCATCATTCCCTTTGCATCAAATTAAGCGCCATATGTGGTTCTGTCTATATTCAGCGATTATTGTTTCTGAGTTCGCGACCGACTTCCTCGTAAGACAACAGGACCTTAGTTGTGTCCAAAATAAGCGAATGATTGATGGTACCAATGATGGCGCGACACAAATAACTTGAAATTTTACATCGCCGGCCATTGCCAACAAATAAACAATATATCAAATTCCTTCGTAGAGAAACCGTTCTCGGCGCAATTCTTTCTTCCCATTACCAAAACAACCACTGCATATCAACAAGATCGTGTTCGTCAAAAAATAAACCCCAACAACAAGGAAGAATGCGCTGATTCTTAACACCAGAAAGATGAGCAGAAAAACGAGGCCGACAATTGCCGACCAAAATGCGAGCGCCGGGCGTAATCGATCCGGTTCAACCATTCGATCTCTGACGAGAATCCAGAACGCCAGGAAGGCTGACTTGTTCCACAGTCCTTTGTCGCCGCGCAGCAAGCCGAGCGGAAAGGGCACTACCAAGGCGAGGATCAACTCGAGCAGAGTGACCGACCGCGCCTGCTCCCAGAAGAGCGCGTCGCTGCCCGGCTCCTCATTCGTATCATTCACGCTGTACTCCAACTCCAACCTGGTGCTCGATTCGGATAAGGTCGAAGGTGTCTCGGAAACTATCGGCCTCAACACTGGTGCATTCTGATACGACATTTCATACGTATGCAATACACAACTCGATTGCACTTTGCGCGTACCTGGACGACAGTTCCTTCAAGGCACTGTTACGACAACTCGTTCCTTTGCCACCTACTCGGACGTCCGCTTCCTTTCTCGTTTGCATCGCGATTAACAGGTAGCGTTTAATAGTGGCAACGATGACATCATTGTAAAATTAGTGATATCCATAGGTGTAACCAGGGAGTCTAGGGGGTCTAGGGGGTCCATAGGTGTAACCGGAAACGTGAGCGCCCGCCCCTCACTCGAGGATATCAAACTTGCACACCCCCTGCCCCCACTTTCCACTTCTGATGCGACGTACAATAGCGTTCATTGATTTGTCGAAATGCCGATGACGTCAGCCTGTGTAATTGATGAATGCCATTGTTCACATCTATGTTTCCAAGAAGTTAGTTGAGCCACGAGCTAATCGAAAGACGCTCGTGTACTGAGGGTAGTCTTTTATTGCTGGAAGAAACTGCTCAGACGACGACCGGGTGACAATGGCATCGTCATCATTGCTCTGCACGGGTTTGCTTATCTTGCTGGTGAGAAACTTGAATTTGATTTTTATTTAGATATGCTTTCTAACTTTCTTTCAGATTGTTTCCGAAGCGACGGCGTCCAATTGGGATAAAGTAATGAACTGGCAAGAATACGTGTTGATCGAGGACAGAAACCATTGTGGTTCGAAATCAGAATATCATAGAACTTGTTGAGTACGGTAGTCATTGACTGACGTTTAGGTCGCCGAGCGCCGTGCGAGATGCTGACGATGTGTGCGATTCTTGTGGTCGGTTTCTGCATGACGAGACAATTTGCGACTGTGAACTCTTGATCGTGCGATAAAAGCATCTGTTCATCATTCGCAGTAGAAATTGTCAGCACATAACGCCAATAAGATTAGCGAGCTATGAGATGAATGTTGGGCTTTGATTAAAAATCAGTCTCATGCTCTCGACCTCGTCGAGCAAATGTGCACAGGTTGGCAGGATGAAGCTGAGCCGGGAGACGAAGCCCTAAATCCGCCCTTCGCCAACACAGAAACGTTGTCGCAGTCGTCTCGGTAACCGAAACGGTCCCCTCATTACGCACATGCGTCGCGTGCAAACAAACCGCTGCTGACGGTCGACCTTCGCCTCCGTCGGAATATCGCTTGGCAGTTCGTCGTATCAGTCATCGTCGTCGCATTCACGTGTCTCCGGTCTAGCCGATCGCGCATAGCTAGCTTTACCGTAGCCGTAGTGGACCGATAATGGTGCGATCAAGTTCGACCTCTCTTGACCTGCTCAAAGTGGTCTGCTGCTTGGTGGTAAGCTCTTCTACAGTATCCGTATCTACTTCCGATCGAATTTCAGATGACGGTCATAGCTCAGAGCTATGGATTATCGGTGACTGACTGTCAGAAAACAAAGGGCTGCCTGTTCTATCCCGAAGGCTGCTTTTGGGATCAGGGAAACAACACGTGCATGATCGGCGTCACATTCTACCGAACAAACGATAACAGTATCGTTGAAAACTTTTCAGTCGCTAATTTCTTCGAATGGTTTCAGAAATAAACTTTGAGTTGATCGCCAGACAAGCGCCACCATCGTCAAGCGTCAATGAAGCTAAATACGTGGCACTCGGATTTTCAGCAGATCAAATGATGGTACGGTGCTATTAGGCTAAGTAACATTTAACAAATGCATCCGATTCTTAGGGAAACGAACCAGTAGTGGCGTGTATTTTCTCAACCGGAGGGCAGCAGGCTGGAGTATACATGTCCTACAACTCAGCTAATAAGTCCAACAGTGCAATGGATCAATCATATAGCAAATATGTGCAACTCAACGAATCTTCAACACAAAATGGACTGCTGTACTGCCGCTTCACTATGACCGTTTCCGTCAATGAAACAATGTTGACGACGACATATCGCTCATTGAATAACTCGTTTTATCTCCTACTGGCCTCCGGAATGGCAGATCCGAACACGAGTAAGTTTCTTGCTTCACCGTGTGCTTGCCAATGAACCTTCAACTTTGGCAACATCTGAAGATTTGAACTTTTCTGAGATTTTTTCAAGAAAATCGCAATGCGAAAGATGCAAAAGCCTTTCTTTCAGCTTAATAATTTCACCTTAAATCGCACAATATTTTACTTGTGCAATTTCTAATTGTGATATGTGGGGAGTTCTATTAAGGATTACCGTTCTATGAGAAGAAATACGGTATTCAATTGCGAGAGAGGCAACATCGTGGACAATAATGACAGCGGCAGGGGTTTCCATTTTCATTGATCTAGTTGACCGTTTTAATGATCACCATTCGAAGTTTTTGTTTTCAGACACGTTGCGAATGCACAGTACGAACAGGACGGATGTCTGGTACCCAACTGTGACCCGAAATGTGGCAGTCTCATCCAGCGACTATTCAAAGCCGACGACTGATAGTGGAAAAGGCGGAAACGGTGCAATTGCGCTTGTCCAAACCAACGGTGGGTTTAACGAATCATAGTGCGAGACTGACCAACACTTCGTTCTAGGCTTCAACTTGAGCATGCTGGTCGCAGTAGCAGTGCTCTTCATTCAACAATTGATTTGAGGTGCGCAGTTACTAACATGGATTGCATCTAGTTTTCATTTCTATGTATTAGTTACGCTGCGCGTGATTGATGTCTAATTGTTGTGTCAGTGGAAATAGTTACCATCAACAAGAAGCAATATATTTTATACTGTTCGTAGTCTCATAATTTTTGTTCAACTGTTCAACGAAGATACGCGGTACCAAATAAACGAGGTAGAAATCTGCCAAGGTTCTGCAATATCGAAGTATCTGGTAGTGGCCTGGCCAGGCAAAACAATCAATATCGATGCAATTCGACGCAAAAGAAAACTAAAAACAACAAGACGGGCAGTTCTTCAAAATCTCACAAAATTCTGAAGACAATAAAATCTGCGTAAAACGACTGTTACGATAAGAGCACAACAATTAGAAGCGTACACATCGAAGATCAAGGCAATCGCTGCGTATCGATGATTAAGAGGCAATAGTGACAAGGTATATCAAAAACCCCAGCCACGAATATTCAAGTGGTTAGGTAGTACCAAGTGACGATCAAACTGGAATAAGACAATATCAATTGAAAATATACACAGTGCTGCCGTGCGTGCGAAGGTGAGGATGCGTTTGTCTGAGCAAAAGATGGCCGGAGAACAATGAGCGGAGATCACCTGACCAGCAGCGAAAGAGCGCAGCTATTAATCGGACTACGAAGTAGGAGTATCGGATGACGAACGTGAATCAGGGCTCGATCCTGTTCCATGTTCCCTAAAACATGTGCAACTGTGTAAATATTTGGAATCGTTTGACTACGTAGGCGTGAATGTGAATCACCTTGTTGTTTCAGCGGCGGAAGCCGCAATCGCCGTTTCCGACAACGGCGAACATTGAGTTTCTGGCGAAGAAGCAGTGGACAAACGCTGTTTCTTGTTCTTCGGTACAGTTACCGACTGAGACCATTCGTTGCACGGACCGTCGAGCATTGGTTGCAAAATTCTGCGCCGAGCATTAATGAACCTTAAATGGGCAAAATTTATATATTTGCGGTAATTAAGAAACACTCACCAGTTGTTGACTTGACTCAGGCTTAGACTCGTGTCATGAGAGAGTTGCGATTTCTCCAATTCCGTTGGGTATGGATGCTGAATACGCCATTTCGGGAGATTATATTTGCGGCATGCGCTCAACAATGACCAACCGTGACATGTTGAAACAGCCATCCTTTGAGCACATCGACCGCCTTCTTCGGCAACGAACTCTTTCGACCAGGACCGCGGTGCTCAAAATTGAATGCGTCATCGTCGAACGAAAAATGCCCATTGGTCGGAAAATTCGCACTCATGGCGTCATTGGCAATCTAGAGTATACGGTATTAAACACTGGAACGAAAGCAGCAAACGGAAGCAGTTGAACCTCTTGGTCAGTTCGGGCGCCGTTCGAGGCGGCGTAGATCTCAAGGGGGACGGAGACGGTGCCCTGGGCAGTGGTGAGCGTGGCGACTGCGCCGCGCCCCCTATTGCTCGTGCCCGGTGAGCAGCGCCCATCGCCGTTCATCGACTCGTCGTCGCTCTCGTTGCCGAAGCCCAACAACGTCTCCTGGTTCATCTTCCGCTTGATGCACTCTGCAGAAGGCACATTTCACGCATACTGTACTGAATTCATTCTCTTTCCACAGCCAATCGCTAAAGCTGATAAAAACACTTACGGACGTATCTGGTTCGGAAATCGTCGCATAGATCAGCAACCTTGGCCAACTCCACCAAGTTCATCCGGAGCACAAGAATCGAGTCCCGGACAAGTCGGTCGAGTTCGTCATCACCAGTACGAACAGGCCGTCCTTCAGCCTCCAGACGTTTTAAGATCTGCAAAGTCATGAATATGCATACAATGTCGAATTAATCATCAGAGTGGGCGTAACAAAAATAGAACACTTTATTATTGAAAGAGATTTTTGACAAATAAAAAACGACCCTCAGGTATCGACTGAATAAATATCAGCAAAAGGCATTTCCGTGCGCGACAACGATAGGTTAGAAAAGCCGCGCGACTATCTTACCAATATGATCGCCACCGCTAGCGCGCCGATCGAACGCGTTGGAAAGCAAACAACGCGACTAGAACCGGCAAACAAAGGCTGCCGACAAAGTGATCACACAAGAAACTGGATACGACAATACTGGCCAGTCGAATCCAGCCAGGGTGCGGTCTCAGCTATTTCTTTTGCTTCAGTGTATTGAAACAACGCGCCGGCACAACAAACCATGGAAAGAACTGGCGTCACCTTCGCACTTCTGTTAATTGCTAACATCGCGAGAACGGTACGTTACGAGTGAGTACATTGAACGACTGGCTACTGTTACAGTATTATTCAGCCTCAGTAAAAGTGAACTTTGAAGGCACATTTTGCGCAACAACCATGCCCTGGGTGCTTCCAGCAAGCCAACTACGCTTACGCAACCACAACTTTTCGACCAATGCTGCCGCAAGTCAACTACTACATCAACCAAGATCGACTTCGCAATCAACAACAAATGCAATCCCTCAACAACTACTACATCAACCCGAACTCGAATTACCGAACGTTGCAAGACTATATTGAGAACCAACAGCCCACACCACGAAATCCGTCCATGCCGTCTTCAGGCCAAGGCAATCAAAATCAATATATGACTGACCAAAACGGCTATTCAAATCAATATCAAGTTTCAAGCAATCAAAACGGCAACCAGTATCAAGGAAGCACTGGTCAAAGCGGTAACCAAATACCGTATCAGGATCAAAACCAAAATCAGCAGGGCCAAGAAGGACAATACCAAGAGACGAATGATGGTTTCAACAACAACCAATTCCAGTCAACTTCCGATAACAATAACTACCAACAGCAACAAACTCCGTCTGGGTTGCTCTCCAATGCTCGCCCATGGAACCAACCGCAAGCTGTTCGCTATCCTACCGGAAACAACTCTCAAAATCCTGGCCAGTTTCAATCAAGCCAGACTCAGGGTGGCAATCAAGGCTTTCCTCAAAATCAGAACCAATATCAAACTACCCAAGGATTCAATCAAGGCCAGGGCAGCGGCCAAAATCAAGGCTTCAACCAAAACCAGGGCTACACTCAAGATCCGAATCAACTAGGAACGCAAGGATTTAATCAGGGCCAAGGCAATACACAAAATCAAGGCTTCAACCAGAACCAGGGCAGCACTCAATATCCCAACCAATTCCAAACAAATCAAGGCTTCAACCAGAACCAGGGCAACACTCAATATCCCAACCAATTTCAAACCAATCAAGGCTCTAACCAGAACCAGGGCAACACTCAATATCCCAACCAATTCCAAACAAATCAAGGCTTCAACCAGAACCAGGGCAACACTCAATATCCCAACCAATTTCAAACCAATCAAGGCTCTAACCAGAACCAGGGCAACACTCAATATCCCAACCAATTCCAAACAAATCAAGGCTCTAACCAGAACCAGGGCAATACTCAATATCCCAGTCAACCAGTAACGCAAGGCTTCAACCAGAACCAGGGCAGCACTCAATATCCCAACCAATTCCAAACAAATCAAGGCTCCAACCAGCAGGGAAATACGCAGACCCAGTATCAAGGTAATCAAGGTAAGTCAGTACAGTCACAAAATTATAACCATTTAACCTTTCAAGGAAGCCAAGTGACTGATTCAAACAATCAGAATACCAACACGCCGTCTCCCAATTCGGGCCAGCAAAATCCCCTTCAGAATAATGATATTAATGGAAACAACGGATTCAGCAATAGTATGACAACAACCACGCAGCCAGTTGTCGCCGTTGCGGGTGTTGGCCCCCGCAACGTATCTCCTCAACTTAAAGGTGAGTCGAATGACGCAATACATTTGCATCACTCTTTGTCATTTCAGCACAGTCCATCCCGATCGTTACATGTTTGATCAGTGTGGTACTGATGGCATGCCTTAATGTGGTTTCAATCCGTGCCTGAACTCCTCAAAGGATCTGTACTGCTGTTGTCATAATTGAAGTTGCCAGTTTGACTGAGCAACACGGAGTATTAACAATGGTTATGTATCACAGTGAAAAACATATCGTGTTCAGTTCACTAATACCGTCTCAAACTTTCCGCTAATGTCTCCAACTCTCCGCTAATCCCTCTCAAATCGATTGTTCTCTGAACGGAAATCAACAATTGGAAGACAAAAAGGACCTCAAGCTGCAGGATCTACATTCAAACATACCCTCTCATTGTACATGGCACAAAAGCATGGCTAATGGATCTAATCCAATCTCAATTATTATGTTGCGTTTAGTTGTCTAACAATTGGTACAAACCCGAATAAAGATAAAGTGTTATCACTGTATGATCTTCGCTCACGGCCGTCGCATTTCAAATGAATCATCGCAGTTTAGTGTTCAGAATATTTACGCGCGCAAATATGCGATTAATGCTGGCTGCTGGCTCGGTGCATATGTCTCTACCGAAGGAAGAAATAGCTGTCATAAAAATTTACGCATGACGCGCAAGTCGACAGTTATCTTTACGAGGACAGGAGGGAAGGGCCGCCACGCGGGACATTCCGACTGTTTATGCCCGTTTACTGAAGATACAGACAGCAGTAGAGACGGACAGACCTGCACCACATCGTCCAGATCCACTGACTTGTCCGACATGTTCCATGTTGCGTCTTCGCATTTGAGCAGCAGAGCCTGAAAAGTGTCGGAATGTCTGAGCAGTCTGGAAAGGCCGAAAAGGCCCGCATAGCAACTTCATTGTTGAATGACATGTCATGCGATTTGGAGTCGTAAAACAGTTGCGACCCATATCGTTCAACGACATGATGGTTCCGTTTTATAGTTCAAACAACCTTCATCTGTTACGGTGTTTTGACAAACTAGATTGCAGGCCAGAGCACAGAGCAGTCGAAAAACTAAAGTGTAACGCGGGCGCATTGCAAAAAATGATGGATAGAAGGAAGAAAATGCAACAGAGACAGAGAATTTTACAAAGAAATAAAAAACTAATTAAATCCCTTGACAGTATTTCGGATAATAAAAGGTTAACGAACCTCGAGAACAGGAAACAACGGATGCGACTGAATAGCAATTTTTTGCCTTTCTTCTTCAGCAGCATCGTGTCCGATAGCACCATTAAATACGAGGCCAAGTTGGTTATGTTGAAAGACGTTCGATTTCTGATCCATTCCGGAGCAACTGTTTGCGCTGGCTTTCACTGCCTGAAAAACACCAATTCAGTGCGAGTCGATTTGACGATGAAACGCAGAAAGGGAAGTAAAAACGAACAAAAACAAAACCCCACCTGCTGTTGAGCACGAACAGCAGCTGCTTGAAATAAGGCCTGCTGCAAAAGTAAACTTCTGGCTTCGGAGTCGTAAAGCGCATCACCTGAAAGAAGACACAAATCGACGATAAATATTTAGACCCAAAAAGTGAACCTTCATGAACGGTGTCTGAAGCAGCGGACGAGTTGCTGGTGGAGACAGTGGAATCGGGAAGACAGACGGGATCGGCCGAAGTCTGCGCCATGGAAAACAGGAGGCGCGCAGGAAAAGTGCTGCAAGCGACAACAACGGGCGGTGAGCAGCGAAATGACGGACGCACTGTGCGGGCGGGCAGATCAAAGGAACAAGTCGGGGCGGGAGCGGCGGCACGGTTGTCCGAATTTACGGCCAACTCTTATCGGCGCGCGCGGACGCCAAGCTCGTAAAAATTCGCCCGCCGGTTAGTGCATATTCCTCCGCAGACCTCGTCGTCTGCGGCCACAGTCGGTATACGCATGTCAGTCACGTTCAGCTGCGCGGGGTTGCTGGCAGCTCGTTTGATGCGCTGGCGCACCGAATCGCCTGAGACCTTTTTATTGCTGTCAGTCTCTCGCCGCGCCTCGATGCCCTTTTTCGCACTCGCACCGGCACAAACATGTCAATCACCCCAATCGCCGGTTCATCGCTAATCTTCTATCAAACTTTAATCACACACGGCGATGGATCGCTGGCATTACTTTTT
>JAQGAX010000263.1:0-19272 GCA_034698105.1 Plectus exinocaudatus | reverse complement strand
TCCGACACGAAGGTACCCCCCCCCCCCCGAGAGAAGGTCCAGACCCCCCTGGCCTCCGACACCCGTTACACCTATGCTTACTGTTGTCATTCATTATTACGTACTTTTTCTAATACAAAACGTATGTGTGCAAGAATATCGAGAGTCACAAAATCGGTTTGCTAAACCGCTTGAAAATTTGGCGATTTACTTTTTACATCTTCACCCCCAAGGGGTCTCATACCTCCGGGCACTTGTTGGAGGGTATGAAAAAACGCAACGATGAGGTGTACAGTGTTTTTCGAACAACTGAATTTTTAATTACTCGTAGCATTGGTATTGGTATTAGTATTGGTATATTCAAAGTAGGTGTATCTCTCACTCTTTCTACAAAGATCATTTTTCAGAAATAGAGTGGAATCCAAACATAAACTTGAAAAATGCCAAGTTTCTGCTGAAGATCATGCAGTAATTTTTAATTTCTAGAGTTGAGGGGTTCGCTAAACTCAAACCAATCCGGGTTAGTTGGTTAATGGCCTAAATCTATCCAGCTAAACCAATGATTATGACTCACCGGTGAACTCATCGAACGACCACGCAGACTGCTCTTCAAATACCGGATAGTCGAAATTCACAAATTTGAGCCTAACCTTTATAAAATAACCATCATGATCTATATCATCATGTTGAATGATTTCATACAAATGGTAATACGTCTTGTCACAAAGACCAACACAATCGCTTGCGCACTTTTGAGAATCGCTTGAGCTAAATTTCAGGCACGTGTTGTAGTCCTTGATCTGACACTCTCTGCAATCAGGTTGGAGATCAAGTAATTGTTGACTAAATTTGCACTATGCATAAGATATGTGACAACTCTTAAAATTCAGAAAAAGGTCCTTGAAGCGCCCTGGAGCCACGGCGCCCATCGACTCCCGTTCGGCGCCCCCCCCCCCTCGAACGCCTTCGACGCCCCCTTGGCGCCACCTTTGTGCAACGCGCCGCCCTGTGCCCTAGAGCCACGGCTCCAATGGCACCAACGATGGCACGGCCCTGCCTTGGGGTACCCCATACCCCCGCGCCTACCTCTGAACCCATGCCTACATCTGTTCAGACCAAAATATAATACCTTTTACTGGTGCTTTCCAGATATGTCCAACTCGTTGCCGAACAGTTGCACAAACTGCTTATTAGTTTTACGCGACAAGCTGCCAAACAGTTGTCCATTGAAAGCTGCTGACTACAAACCGCCTTACCATCCTTGACTAATGGCATAGCGCGCACCACATTATCCACATATATGTAAGAAGTTACCTTCTAAAATATTAAAATGAACAACTGATTAATTGTTTGTTCATCAGCATGAAACTACGCATTTGTTCTCAGTTTCAGCGTGATCTTCTCGCAAAGGTTTTGTCCCTGTCATGAAGCGCTGCAAGACTACAAAACTGCTGATACCTCTTCATTTTCTAAAGGTGATATGTCAGTTTACACTGTCTTCGTTTTCGCTACAGCAATATGTAAATTTAAACTAAGAGAATTGGTTTGAGGTTTCAAAATTTGGTGGCAAGAAAAAATATAGGAAGCAGATGGTCTTCGTGCTCCCTCCCACTACGCCAGCGCAACTTAATGAAATTCCAAAACTTATTAAATATTACCTGAGCTGCAATAGATTCGACATGTTTAGCCATGCTAAAAGTCGTCTCCAGCCCCGTCATGTTTGCTCCGTCAAAATCAATTTGAAGATATTGAAACTTAAAATGCGACTGATTTGCTGAGAAAGTTGATAACCAAAATTTTATAATTTGCTTCTTTTGACGTTGAAAAACAAAGCGATCCAATGGCAATTGGTAACACACTCCATAGCTGCTAACACTTGTTGTGTAATTTATTGGAATATCCTGAATAAGTTCGTTCTCCTCGTTCTCTCTAGTAATCAGAGCGGCTCTGAAAAAGCTTTCTTCCATATTGCAGCCAAACGTTACTGTGCAAAAGAAAAAGAAATCTACAGTGCATGTTCAGGCACATCGGTCTACTTTAGTACTGCTATAAGAGGAACTTAAAAATTTTAAAAGCATACATGTACAGGTGAAGGCTTGCAACCCCATCTCCTTAAAATTTTGACACTATTAGTACGACACCACTATCCTCGGTCCTCGTAATACCTCAGACATTCCAATATACCTCATTGGGAAGATTTTGACTTTCACAATGCTGCCGAATTTCTGTCTTAATCCATCCACTGCAACATTTAACTGCTCCAAATGTTCCTCCAACGAATATCGCGCCAATGAGAGGTCTGCTTCTGGTGCTGTATCATTGTCATCCGATGCATCTGATTTTCCTGTTGCAATGGTATTAATTATTATAACAAGATTAGTTTCCATTGAACAATTATAAATTAAAGGTGGACATGTTCACTACTCATGTAATTTTCAAAAAGTTTTGCACCACAACCAGACTCCTTGGGTTAATATACAACCCGCCCGAGGGGCACGTACCCGTACCCCCACGCTAAGGTTTACTGGGTTTGGTGGGAATATCAACCCTGCTATCAGGATACCTGTCAAATCAGTCGAGGTGCTCGCTTCGCTATCCGTCAAATACACCAAGTAGTTGTAAACGACATAAAGAACCTCATCAGGCCATGAAATGTTATTATTCAGAAATGCATCTCTTGTAATCATTGAATTTGCAAAGTAATTTTCAATTGCTGTGTAGATATTATAGTTTTCTGAACTGTAATTGGAGCTTTTAATTTGAAGACAGAAAGTTGAAATCGGCAGTGAAACATTCTGTGGCTGCTCTAGGGTTATTGTTGATACGGTTTTATTGCTCATAACTTGATGAACAAATTCCATGCTCATATTTATTGTAAGCCATCCGAATACAGCGATTACTGCTATCTAAAACAACAACACATGAGCTAAATAGTTGACCAATTTGTTTGTTTGAATAATGTTTCTGGTTGAAAAAAAAATATATGCGTCTTTTCAGTACTTTATTTGAAAAAGTGCTCCTGATTGAAGAAATTGCATAATACAGTACTTCGTGTCAATAGTCGCCTAAGCGTCACAGATGCTGTCGTCATATCATTCTTCAGAAACTGTAACTCGATCAGGTCCGTGCTTTAGATGAGGCCAGTGAGCCCATGGCCTTACGTGCCAAAATATTCAATTTTATAGGCAAGAGAGTCAAAGGCTTAGGCGGCGAACATACATGTAGTTGCAAAATCCTCGGATTTTGCAACTATGTTCGCCGCCTTAGGATCCCCTCAGGGTTACCATTAGGGACGCCGTATGGAATTTCTTTACTCAGTTCCACTTCACTAAGGGGGCGCCCAATTTTTCTATGATAAGGGGTTTTTCTCCTGCAAAATGGTTTTTGACCTCTGGTTGCCGCCACCTTATGTCACAGACCTCAGCCTGATGGTGCCTCGTAAGTTTCGTTTGAGCAATAAAACATAACTTGTAAATATAGGTCACTTATGTTAGTGTTATTGAATCAGGTGCGTAGCCAGAAACACGTGATCGGGGGCAGCCAGTTGTGATTGGCTGTCTCCATGGCAACGTCCAATCACTGAATGTTGCCCCCCGGTCACGTGTTTCTGGCTACGCGCCTGTATTGAATGAATGCTAATGCTAGTGCGCTAATTGAATGATATTACTGGTAATTGTTAGCGCTTAAAGTACTCTGAAATCAAGTGATTAGTAACTGAAATCCAGATTCGCAACCAGATATGGCCGTGGGGGACTTTTGGCAACGTTTATACGTCCCTAAAGGGGTTTTATACTCGTCAAAAATTAAACGGGTACGTATGTACCGTTATACTCACGTAGTGACGAAGAAAATTGTGAGGTTTACACTAATGTAGATAGTTGATTTTGACTGGTTGTTGAACGTCCAAAAGCCGACCGGATGTACGCTCCCCAAACCGAAAACCGGTGCTCATCTCGGTGACCAGAGACTTACGTCAAAGTTGAATTTGGATCGTGAAGGGAGGGAAGAAGGGGGCGAGATTGTGAGAACGACTTCTTTACACCCCGGTTCACAGCTTTAATATCACAGTCCTTGAAAATCAAATGGGTGAGAAACTTTGCATCCTAAATGTCGCCCTTACAAAATTCGACGGCTTTCAGTTTTTCGCGTGTATTTGTTTTTATCAGCGCTGAATCTGATGTGCCCACCGGAGGCCAAGAGCAGTCGAAAAAGAAAAGTTACCGCTCCCTAGTCGTTAATTGGATCATTCTCGTTTAAAACGAATTACGGATTTTTGCCAGGATTAATTGAACTGTTACCTTGAACGATTTGAGAGCTAACCATCTCAAGCCTCTGGAATATGTCAGGATTGCCAAATTATGGAAATTAGGGACCCAACGCCAACGGCTGGCTCTGCTTGTCAATTGAATCTCGAATAATCCACCACAAATTTCAGTCTGCGATTTGTCAATGGATTTCATTGTCATTAATCGTTTTTCAGAATTTTTCACATTTTTCATTTGGGAATCATTTTTCACATTTTTCAATAGCTGAATTTCGGTAACTAAATCTTGTGCTGCAATTCTATTGCGTTTTGCCTGTTGATATTTCACATACATCAAAACAAAGAAATCGTAGGTGGAAAACAGAATTTTTAAAAAATCCAGGCTAAGAAACAAACCAATAATTCCCCCAAAAGCCCCAACCAATGTTTCTCTATTCCATTTGAATTCCTCTTTAAACACAGAATATTGCCAGCTCTTAAAAGAGAGATGAAATACCGCGGAAGATAAAAACTTAGGATCAGAATAAGCAGTTTCTCTGAACAAAATATTATACTTTCGGCGTTCACATACAGTGGCACACTTTGTTCTGCAAGATTCTTCAGAATAGCTTTCATTCAATATTGAGAATGCATTCCTTTTGAGATTGAGAAGTGTCTGGAGACATGAATTATAGCGCTCCAAATTGCATTCATTTGTTACCTGAATAGTAAATTTTAATTTAATTATGTCATCGCTAATGAATTTCAATACCTATTGGCTGCCTGCGTTTCCGGGATATTTACGGACAAAATTTGGCGAGCGCGAAGGAGAGGGCGACGTCTTTCATAGGTTTGGCTGAGGCAGCTGCAGCCTCGGGCGCCAAATTTCACGAAATTAGAGGATGGGGTCCCCTCTTGTCATGTTTGGCATGAAAGAGCGCCAGGGACAGAACCCCATTTTTTGCGGAGAGATGTCCCCTGATCAATTTTTTCTTACAGCCCTGGGCGCCAAAATTTATGAGACGGCCCTGGTCCAAGGTTAACCCTGAGTACCAAATTTACGTACATGTTTGCTCTAGCCCAAACCCGAGAAAAAAATAAACCTTCTCAAAATCGATCAAAACTGAACCCCCCCCCAACTGTTAACTGGTCGAGGCCAGGAGGATCTGACCTGTCGGGAGTGGGGGATCGCCGGTACGGTACCTTAATGTCGGGATTTCGACGGGAACTTGAAAAGCGCAAAAAAATTGTCTCCTCATTAAGTGACGAAAACGGTTTTTCCAGGAAGGGGTAGCATCCCCTTGTTACAGGTTTCTTGTAACTTAATGCATAAACGTTTGAACACTGACAAAAAACGTTACAACATTAAAAAAACATGCAATTCTACTAAGAGAGGAGTCTGAAGTGCACTGAAAAGCGCGAAATTAAACATAAATATGTTCGAAAAATCACCCCTCGCGATGCGTTTTCGAAAAACCCGATTGTGATAATCTGTCTAATTGTAACAAATTTTCGCAAATATCATTATAAGTGAGTTGCTATTTTTGAGCACGCGCAATAAGAAATATACGTCATAATTGAAGATTGATTAACGGTACCGATGCTGTCGGCATCCACCAATTTGGCAACATTACAGCAGAACAATTACATAAAGTTCTAATTAGATTAGTGCGACACGAAGTGAAGCAATCGTTTTCACTCCATCCAGTTCTATCACATCTAGCTGCCCCATTAACATTGGGTAGTGGCTTAAGAACGGTGAAAATTTCGATTATTGCTTCAGTTGGACGATCCATGGCAACTTCAATAACTTCTCCATTTGATGCGTCTTGCCATGTTCCTCTTTCAAAATCGATAAGAATGGAAAGTTGATTGCGATATTTCGCCTAATATATAGTTACAGAGCCGTTTCTGAGCATTCTTATTTTAGGTAACGAACTACAATTTTGTACTTTTTACTTTATACTCACTTTGTAACTTCGTATAACTTTGAATTACGTACTTTGTAAATTCTTGGAACGCATAACAATAATGGTACTGATATGGTCGTCTACTACTTGGACCAATAGTAATAGAGCAATAAGCATGCTTGTTACGGGCGTCCGAGGCCATGACGTTTTAACCGATCGTCTGAAGGGCAGAGATGGGCACGGAGGGTGTATGGGGGAGTATACACACCCCCAAGGGGTCTAATCCGCGGCGGAATATTTTTTCCGCACGGATTTGCTCTTTTGCCACGTAGTAGCCCAAACTTTTTGAGGTTCACACTGGATAGAATAGGGGTTTTCGCCTGATGAGCGCGGATATATACCCCAGTGGGCTTAAATTTTGAAACTATACACCCCAGACCCAAACCCGTGCCCATGTCTGCTGGAGGGGGATGGTCGCCGGCAGAGGTGGGCACTGGTGGATTGGGTGAAAGGTGTCGCCGTCCTTTTCGACAAAAACTAGAGGGATGTTGTATTTGAATGGTACCGGGTTGCTGCCACGCGGGTCTATAATTGATTCGTTGCTTCTTTAGGGCGTTGAGTTGATTCGTTAGTCGGCACATGCGACAAAGCGGGAATTGATTTATTCTTGACTGCCGTACAATGCAATCGAATAGAAGTAGTAAGAGGTAGACATACACTCGTATGGGTAAACGTAGTTCTCGTCTCGGTTTTCTTGTCTAGGGTTTGTCGGGTCACCTCTGTCGGTCTAACAGTCTCGCAGTCACGCAGTCTAGCGGTCTACACTGAGGAGTCGGAGTTGACTCGTCATATTTGTTACCTCAGTCCGTGGGTGTTAGTTTAAAGCACCCTTGCGTCACCTTAGATGGTCCGATCGCTCTTAGTCGGTGACGGACTCCTCATCCCTCAGGTAAAGCGGCGGCTTCATCCAGATCTGGGCGTGGGGGGAAGGGGGTACGGGGGTGCGTATCCCCCAGCCCGGGTTGTATCTCGGTCCTATAGCGTTCTACATCCCAGAAAATCAATATCGACCGCTGAGTATCAAAATTCCCTGTACTGTGTACCTCCAGAAAATTTTGGGTGCCCTGGTCCGGCTTCAGTGCCCTATACCTCAGTAAGTACTGCCACCTATTAATCAGCAGAACAACGGCGGTTCCTCAGAAGTTTACACTTCTCTTAGCCTGCACTCATGGGAGGCTCTAAGATTGATTAACGGTTCACATCAATTAGCCAGTCCACCCAGAGCGGAGGTTACAATATGCATCGCTAGGCTAAATGCGCTCACTCGACAACAGACAGAAATCTTCACATGCATATTCGCGAAGTTCGCGACAAAATGATCCATCCTCGAGGGGGTCGCAGGTTAGGGAAAAAATATTCAATGCATAAGGGAACCGCAGTTTTCTGGATCCTGCTTCCATTGTAATTTTCCGACAAAATTCCTCAAAATATCTCAAAAATTCTGCAATAATTAGCGATATAATCAAAATTTTCTTAATTCTTCGCATTGCTCCCTCAATTAGCACCTAATACTCATTGTGAATTTCATTTATTTTAAGTAAATTAGTAAAAAGCATACTGTAATTCAACACTATTGTTCATTTTTAACGGCTCTGTAACGGTATGCGGCAGCTTTGACGAAGAAGTAAGTATTTCAATTTTGTTGTGTGGCTTAAGTAATTGATTGCTTAAACCGAGCTCGTAGCATATTTGGGTTGCACTCACGTACAGAAACCTAAAAAGAAAACAACTGTAGTTGCGAGAGTAATTATTTGGGAAAGTGTCATTTTACAACTATTTATGAAAATGGCTTTGAAAAGGTTCCTGCACCGGTCCGCAATTTTGGAAGTTCGACAAGGACTCTTGTGAACGTGCTGCGCGCAAACAATTACAGGTGAAAGGCTGCAGATCTGTAGCAGTATTCAAAGCCAGGAAACCACCGATATGGTACCTTCGTATCGGGATTTCGGCAGGACTCCCTGGTTACAGGTAAGAACGAGAGCTGTATCTTTCGTCATTTGAATTTTGTCGTACGAAAAGTTGCAGGCACTCAGGGTCGGAAAACTTTTCACTCCAGATATTATTGGATACATTTTGTTTCGGGGGTACTAATCAATTTTTTCCTGACAGGTTATCAACTCAAATCTTTAAGGGATACGACAAAAATTTTAGGCAACCGACAATCACCATAAATATTTTTTATCCACCCATGTTGAAACGTAAGATATGTATGTCAAATTTTTCTTTACTCGAGGGATCATTCTTAGTCGGGAAAGGCAAATTTTGTGATACAAAAGTGAGCATCAAACAATATGAGGCACAGGATTTTCTTTAGGGAAAATTTTTGGCACTGTAAACAAATCTATTCGCCGAAATTGCGTGTTCAAAAAATTACGCCAGATGGAATGGACTTAGCAACAACTTTCAAACCAACCTCGCGCTGACATCTTTCAGAAACCAAGTCCCATTATTTTCAGTTCCTTTATGCAGGACTGACAGATATAAAAGCGCATTCATCTTGAAAGCAAATGTTTCTTTCAGCTCGTAAATTGAAACATCCAATTCTTTTAGCTTCAACTCAAGAAATGCTCTTGCGGAACTTAGCCAGTCCGAGTTGTAGTCGGGACACGACTGCCACCAAGCAGTGAAAAACATTGTTTCACAAATTGACAAAGTGGCCAAATATGTATGAATAATATGAATTACCGAATGATTCCAATGCTCACTAAGAAAACTTTCTTTGGTCAGATCAGTCTGATTAAAGTAAATGATTAAATTTTCGAAATTAATCTCGCCCAAATGTTGATAGAAAAGATTGGACGATGATCTAAATACCGAATTATGGACCATAATTAATTGCACGTACAATGTTTATGCAGGGTGGCGCATTTATCTATTTTGCATCATGTTCGCTTATTATCCTTCTACTTTTGAATCAATTTCAACCAAAGTTTAACACATGGTAGAGTTCATTTACGAGTTTTTTGATCAAAAAATTGTTGGATTTAATTCAATATTCTCTGAGATATGAGCTTTTTCTGAAAAGCTTAAATTTCTGTACGATTTGAAAAATATATGCATATTTAACGCGTAGAATGCTCGATTGCATTTATAATGTGTTTCAATCGACAGAGCGTTAAATTTTGTCTTGGGGATGTCATTTTTGCTGCTGTAGCTCTTTTGCTAACAGTAGAGCATGTTAAAGAAGTGAATTGTTCAAGATAAGATAATCGTGCAACCAACGATTGGGCAAAAATTCGTTTACTTCGCATTTCACTAAAGAAGGAGTAAGAGCAATGTAAATTCAGATATCAACACAGAATTTTGTGCTATATCGAATGAAATTGACCATATGGTAGCATGTCATTGAGAAATGACACAATATTGTTTTATGCGGTATTCTGCGTTTTTACCTTGCATCATTTGGATGGTTTTCAGAAAAAGCTCGTATCTCAAAGATTAATAAATTAAATTCAACAATTTTTTGATCAAAGAAACTTGTGGATAAACTCTACCGTGAGTTAAAATTTGGTTTAAATCGGTTATTAAATAGAAGGGTTATAAGGAAACGTAATGTGAAATAGATAAATACGCCACCCTGTACAATAAAAGTTTTATATACATGGTAAAAGTTTACTGTGACTACTTGTTCTGTGATAACAAGGTGATAATTTATCTCATTTGACCAATTTAGAGTATTGTGCAAAACCTCAGTGATCGTGTCTGAGCAGAGAGGGATATGAAATGGTATTATTAATTGGCTATAATAATGATATCACTATAATGCGATATCATTATCATTTTAATAAAGTAAATCTTATTGAATTTCGCATCCATAATTATTAGAGAAATACTGAATTTATTAGTTTCTGGCATATAAAGTTTCACAATTGTGATATCATCGTTATCATATCGTCAATTAAAGATTTTATCACATTATTATAATTATAATATCATCACCAATTTCATATCGTTAGTCTTTCATTGGTCAGAACGTAATTTTTTTCAAAACATTATTCTCCATATTTCATGAACCTCCGCTTCCCACTTAGGCGCTATGAGAAAATCACATGTCGCTTGACACGGTTGCGTGAGATTTTAGTTCGGCAAAAATTAAATTTCCGCCAATTTTTGCTTCATTTATTTTCGGGGGTAAATTCCCTAATTCCTATGTTTGCGATGTTGTCGTGGGAATGTATTGGCGGATAACCGCCATATCAGAAAATTCAAATCATCCCTTAAATTTGGACCGTGGTGCAACGACTCCCGTCGTAGCAAACTGTATAAATGCAACTCCCCTGAAAACTCAAGCAAAGGCCAAAAGATTAGCAAGATTTGAAAATACGACAATACTTGTGAAAAATGTTCATTCTTATCAGGAATTCAAATATTTTTTGAAATTTTAATGCTTGAATTTAGAGCAAATTATCGATCCATAGCTGAACTATTGATACATTTGTAGGCCAGTAACAGGTGTTCGAGGCAGGGCCGGCAGAAGGGGATCGGGAATCCGAAGCTAGGAGCGTCAGGGAACCCCTTCATCCCTGCGCAGGGTCTCTGAGAACCCCATTGGGCTCCTTTGCATCACGCGGAGCCCCGGGGCCAAAGCGTTACCTTCGTAAGCTTCACATATAGTGCCCACAATTATCCCTAATGTGTGTTCAACAGTACCAGTGTTGAACGTTACAATGGAAACCGATACTGGGTAAAACTAGGTAAAATTCGAAAAAAACCATTTTCGAGTTACAATTAATTGTTTTTATTTTTGCCTAGTTTCGATTTTTTAAATTTCCAACATTGAATTAGTACTAAATTTACCCATCCTAGTAGCCCTCTTACCTATAGGTTGGATCCAATTCTCCTGTATAAAGTGGTATGCAAACAGAAATATTCGAAATATCTACGCTTTTATTTTTATTGAACTCCATTCTAAAAGTAGAAGATAAACTCTCTTCTGAGTATTCCTGATATATGGTAAGTGAAGAAGTGGTTACAAAATATCCCAGACTAAGACTTAGTGTCGTCAAAAGTATCATTTTTAATGCTGTTGTCCGTGAAAGAGTGTTCGTTTCAATATCAAATATTTCCAAAATCTTTGTTAGACACCTCGGGAGCCTGCCAAAATCGAAAGTGCTCTGCTCACAAGCTGTGCTGAAATGAAAATTACTCGACTTTAGTGTTCGCTAACCGAAAAGGATCGTTTTTGCTGACTGAACATCTTCTGCTTCACTGCAATGTAAAACTGTGGAGCAATAGAGCCAAGAAGCAAATGGAAACAATTTCATTTAGAGAGCGCAAGTGTTATCGTCACCTAATTTCAATATTTTCTCAGATCATTATAAAATCCAAAATTTCATTTCACAGATCAAAAATTTTGCAGTTTACGAAATTTACAAAAAAATTGCAAGATGAGGTAAGAGCTACATTACCCGATTGATGACTTAGTCAGAGAATTTAAAATTCCAGATTTGGAACAAAGAAAAATTATTCCAATATATGTGAACTGCAAGATACTGATGCAGTCTAAACCGAGCCATAGACTAAGGGCGCCACCAAAAGCCCCAAAAAAAGATTCCTTGCTCCAAGCGAAGGTCTCCTCGAAGAGAGAATAGTCGAATTGAAGAACGTGGAAATAAATGGATGATCGGGCGTCTCCATAATGCCATTTCTTACGAAGGATAGAGAGTGAATAACTGAAATTTTCGCACAAAGCCGGACAATTTTCCTCACAAGGATAATCGTATGGTGTACCGTTGTTGAAGCAAAATAGAAATTGATCGTCCAAGTTTGGAGAAATTTTACTTCTCAACTGCAATTATATTTTTTGAACATTCAACGATCAGCAATGAACACAGGGGAACTGGCGAATCACATGACTTGTTCTTCATTCAGTCTTTTACACTTATGGGCGAAGGAGGGGTGTGGGGGTGTATTTACTATGCTGTGCGGCCCAAAAACTACACTTATTTTTTTGTTATACATCAGCAATCAATGAACCAAATGGCATGACATTTCAAATGTATTGTGTTAATAGATACATCAGATTACTGTCATAATCAAATATTAGAAAATTAACTTGATCGATTACACTGAGATATTTCAACATCTGTTTCAATTGACGAATCTCATAATTGCCGTACACTGAAGCTCTAAAAATGATCGTTTCGTCCTATTTGATAAACATTTGATTGTCAATTTTTTAGACCTATTTTGAAACTTAACGATGCTTTTTCACATTAAAACAAATGCCTGACAGTGATCGACCTCGATCTACAGGGTGGGCCGAAAAAAACTGTCACACTTTTCTTTTTGTTATAACTCTGCAGTGAGTGAATAAATTCAGGCCAATTTTTAAACATACATACCCTTATATATTATATATATTTCTTTAAAAAATCAGCAAAATCGGCTAACTTCTTCGTCTGCCATGAGCGATTGAGTGCGCGGATCTCAAAAACGGGTTTTCTGACTACACGATTGAAACATCTGCGCATTTCTCGACGACCATTGAGCCAAAAGGCTTGAAATTTTTATGACAGTTGCTTCTTAGGGTCAATAGTTGTTGATTAAAATTATTCTGTTATCCATAGCTTTATAAAAGCACAACTGGTTTTATTGTTTTTAACAGAAACAGCGAAAATGGCACACAAAATTTTTTGAAACTTTTTCTCAGTATTTCGCCTTCACGATCGGTCACAGCCCTCAGAAGACCGCGAAATTTTGTCCTCTGATATATCATACAATTCCTGAATAGATTTTGATCGAATTCCTTCCAAGCCAGAAGCAGACCATTCGTTCAGGGCCGCCAGAGTCAGAAAATAACGCGAAAAAAAGAATTTTCTGATTATGGCTTTGAGTTTAGTGGATCATAGCATGTTTCTTTCCTCAATGTTCGTTCAAATCACATCACGCAGAGTGATGCATGCTTCGGTAACCTCGGGCAGGCCGCCGTGCAAGCGCATGCGGCGTGACCAGTAACAAACCCGAAGTTACGTTTGTAGGATTTTTGCTCACGAAAACCGCTTTTTTGAGATCCGCGCACTCAATCGCTCATGGCGGACGGATGAGTAATCCGATTTTGCTGATTTTTTAATAGAATATAGACCATATGTAAGGGTATATATGTTTAAAAATTGGCCTGAATTTATTCACTCGCTGCAGAGTTATAACAAAAAGAAAAGTGTGACAATTTTTTTCGGCCCACCCTGTATATAAACCAGAAATGTGTCGAAGCGCAGATTAGCGCTGTATCAAATAAACACATTGATGCTGTATTGTATTGAAGCGCCCCAAGATATTAAGAAATAACTGAACCTAGCTGAGTATTTAACAGAGCGTTATTTATATATAGTCTGAAGTAGCGACGGCCCAATTATGGTACAATTTGGCTTGCTACTTGAGATATGGCAAAAATATTACTGCTTAAGTGATTTTTGGCCAACACTTCAATGAGATGTTTAAGTGAAACTTCTCCGAAAAAGTGAAACACTCCGAAACCTCTCAGTCCTTTGAAATTGCGGCAGACATGGGCATGGGGGATGGGGGATATCCCAAAATACCCTTATACCAATGCAGAATTTTATTCGAACTTTAAACCACTTAAGTTATTGAACATTAATAACATGGAACTTGCTAATTATAACGAACAATCATTCTCTGCTTAAAATTCAACTTGCAGAGTCGCAGGGGGTGAACCCTGCCTGTCCAGGGGGACAGACCCCCTAATCCCTGATTACAAGTATCGTCCCACTTTCCGGCGGGAGGTCAGACCGGGTTGCGCATCGCCCAAAGCCACTAAGTTGCTTACGAACCGGAGCAGTTTCGAAGGTTGATGTACAATTGCAACGCTTGGCAATATAATTGGCTCTGCAGTCTGCTTGGCAGTCGTCCAATGACTGACTTTCACTGCATGGATTGTTCTCGCTAGCTTTGGGCAGTTTTCGGTAAATAGTTACGCTCTAAATTTGCTTTTTCAATATGAATATATGAATTAGAATCAAATGACCTTAATCTTCACATCTACTTCCTGATTGAATTTTGCCGGAAACATTATATTGAAGTCAATGTCCTCGGCATTAACCACCCGTCGTCCACTTAAGTCGACAAAAATATTCCAGGCACCATTGTATACCGTATGCGAATGACTCGGATCAAGCGGTGGAGCGGAATATATTGTGTTATATTTCGTGACATCTATAACAATACACGAAACTTGCGCCTAAAGTTGAGAGAGAAGAAGGGCTCAAGTTTTTTCTGTACAAATTCAAGTTTCAGCGGGGAAAATTTGAGTTTTAATACAAAATACAAAAATAAATTCCATTCAAATTTTTTGTCCATTTTCAAGGGGTTCAGACTATTTCTCAAATAGAAGTCCAAAGTATCCTCGGAGCCGGTACGTACCCCCCCCAGACTCCCGACTTATACCCCCCAGCCGCAAACCGGTGCCCAGGTCTGGCGCTATGATATTAAGTGCAATCATATGATAACACATCAATGCTTATCTGTTAAAATATCTGCACCGGTCATACCCCTAACCGAAACCGGAGCATATCTCTGCCTTACTCGTGCCACGTCTGAATAAATGTGCAGAGAACAAACTTTTCAATAGAGGCTGCTGATCCATTTGTACGTGATAGCAAATTTGCTGAAAACTTATGTAAGTCACTACGTCCGTATCAATATCGCAATAGGTATTTTGATATGCACATAGCCCATAAGCTAAAGCCATTTCTCTTCCAAATCGCTGTCTGAACTGATTTGTCGTCAAGTTTGTCATTTCCAGTTGTTTGACCAAATGACCAACAGCTTCCATTATATTGACTTCGGTCTCATTACTGCCATCGAAGCAAAAAAAATTTTCGAAAAATTCAAAATGCGTCATGCAAACTAGGTACCGATATGCTATCAAAAAGAACGATTTGTCCCAACGTATAGTGTTATTAAGAAGCAGATCCTTAGTCAAATTATTAGCTTTGAAATCAACAAGTATTGTATAGTTTTGATAATATGTTTCAGTTTCATTTGTCACTTGATCTGTACAGACATGTTTGCAGCTGGCGCGAACTTGGCTTGGAGGGCAAGGGGAAATATAACCCAGCAGGCCCGCAAACTCAACATGGCGTTTTAACGCTCTTGTCAGGTCGCTTTTGTCGCCCTTTTGCGAAAGTTGGGGGGGGGGGTCGAGGAAAAGCTCATCGGGTGAAAAATCTCATTCTATCCCATCTCTGGGTCTGACCCAGTGCGCCGAGTGTCAAATTTGATCAGTGCACGGAGTAATTTGGTCTACGGTACGTTGCAACGTTTACATATAAAACGTTGGCACGGCACCAGACATTGGCGTACACTTCCGCTTTCCAACCGATATCGGTTAAAGCAATCAGTGTGATCAGTTTGAGGGGAGTGGGAGCAAAGAAGGAGACCTTATGTGACACCGATTCTGTCCAGTGTAGACCTTAATATTGTTGGATAAGATTTCAGGGCCATTGGGGGAGTGCGCAACCCCCCAAATACTGGACTCCATTCTATTTTTGCTTTTCCTTTGCCAACGACATGCCACGGATGCGACCGTTCGCAATGGTCGCCATATTTTCCTTATCAGCAAACATGCCTTTGAACAAATAGTCGGTGTGGAATATTGGGAGGCAGTAAGTTGTCGTAGGTAATGCAATAGAATCGTTGAATTTTGTAGTCACGCGAGAAGTTGTTTCTCCGTTGATAAATTTCATGAGAATAGTGCCGCTAGTTTTCGCTGTAATGTACCCAAAACCTAACACAATGATCATCAATGGGACATTTTTGATTAGCCATTTGGTCGAATTGGTACTTCGTAACTTGGAGCAATTCAAAATTGGGCTCGAAAACTCGAAAATTTCGGAAAACAACTTCATCTTTCTCAATTTTGTTTCGTTTTCATGCAAATTGTAGATTAAAGTTTGATAACGCGCACAAGAAAGCAAGAAAATTACGGTAATTGCGACAGGGGCAAACGATTGTGCGAATTGCAATTATTTGTGTGAAAAAATAACAGATACAAATAACTCTACCGATGACATCGTAGTAAGAATGCAGAAATAAGGCATACAAATGGAACAATAACTCACTATATTACTGCATTTCGCTGATCTCAATTTAACGATGCAGAAGTGTTCACCAATTTCATATCCGAACAAAAGAAGACATCGCAAGGTAGTCATTAGAACGCCTACTGTCATTCAACACAAGTAGCGCGTAAAATCTCCGATCTTAACTTAGCCTTAATCAGCAGTGCAACTATCCAAGCGGAATTAGAGTCTGCTTTCAACACGTTCCGTATCATGCCATGAGGGCGCCCTGTGCTTGTCTATGGTGTCCAAGTCGGCATCGCACCCCTAATTATCAGTAGTGACCATGATACATGTAACAAGTGTCGAGAGTTGGGGAGGGGTTCAGGAAAAAATCTGCATAATCAGGCAAATATTGGCGGAAATTCAAAATTTTTGCCTGATTGTGCATTTTTTTAAACTTTCAGCTGATTTCCAAGGGGGTACAGGTTTTCTTCTCGGATTGGATCATGTCCGGGCACTTTTTCTCGAGTTTGGGGAGGGTTCTTCCTCCCCCATTTATATATATGCAGACCATTCACTGGCGCCCCTGTGTTTCGGCACAAGTAGCATAACTGATGGCACACCCCTAGTCTTCAGTACTGGCAGAGCCGATATTCATTTCATAAGAGCCGTCTATAAATCACGTCACTCTGTTTTTGGCCTATTGCGATACCCCCACCCGCTACGCTTCGTCACGTTGTATCCGATCCCGGCAATCGCTATCCTATGGTTAAGCATAGCTTTGACGTTATGGAACGACTAGTCCGTCACAGGCCTCCTTTGACACCCCTCCCTGCCAAAGCGTAATGAAATTTATGAATGGTCCTATAGACGCTAACCCAAGGCAGTGGAGCGATGAATCGAAAAATCTGCGCAAAATAAGCAAAAAATCTTTCAAAGCAACTGAGCGTTTGGCGATTTTTTCTTTCATAGCAGACGTTTTCTAAAGCATTTGATGGCCGTTCGTCTTACTCTTCCAAAAAGTGCCGCAAGAAATAAAATGAGAAAGATTTATTTCATGCAAAACGAGAGCAGACACTTTCATACTCTGTATGTCAACATTTGAATCAGTAACCAATGAATTTAACATGCAAGCAGTCCAACGTTATTGCATATTCACAAGCATATTCAACCCAAATGGCAATGCTCGCTATAAATAGTTAGAGGATTTGCTCCCGGGTCCACTCTATCGAAAATAACCTTAAACCCTAAGCGATTTGTTATATAAGCAGTGCAAAATCCACAGCCAGCCCAGCATTCAAAACGGTCTTTGTTCTTTTGCCATAGTACCAGCGACGCGCAGCACGGTTTGATGTTATTATCCTTTAATATACTCACAACCTCCGCAGTTACACAATTAGCTGTGCACGATAGAAAGTCTTGCCCTTCAGAGTTAAAAAGATTTTTAAAGTCACGAAAATCTTTGCAAATCAACTGATAGTTAAATTGAATTGGACCATGAATTCCACACTTTATAATTTCTTCCAGGCAATCCCATGAGGTGCAGGTGTCGTTCATAGTGGCGGCATCTTGAAAGCATGGATATGCAGCGGGGTCTATCTTGTTGCTGGGTGGGGGTGGCAGCTGAATTGGCTAAAAACGTGACATTTTCAATAGACTGCTTTTTCAAACTTTAAAACATATTTCTTTTTCATAGAAAAGATCGCTGCTTGCATCATGTAGTACTCCCCCTCATTAAATTGAACAATTCTTCCACTCCCATTTAGCAGAGATGGGCACGAAATTGTGGGAGTTTAATCCGCGGCAGAAATTTTTTTGGCTCGGATTTGCACGCTCGCCACTGAAACCGTTTTGAGGTTTACACTCGATAGAATTCGATTTTTTGCCTGCCTGGATACACCCCAGAGGGCAAAAATTTTGAAATTATACACCCCCAGACCCGTGCCCATATCTGCCACATACCATTAAGAGACAAGCCCTTTTCGGGAGTGGCGTCACCCCGCGTCACCCAGATAAGGTGGGAAAAAATTATCCTTGCTTCAAATAGATGTTTGAGCAATGTTAGCAAGCTCATGAACGACTTCTTTCATGCAGAAATCTTACCGGATTTGTAGAATTGTTAGCATTATTTTTGATTTTTGTTTCAGGCAATATTTGCGACAGAAATCGCTGTGAGTTGCTTTTTTTAGAAGGACGCTGTCGAGGAACTGCAGCAACGCCTTGACCGTCGTCTGGCTGTTCCTGCAATACTGATTGTTATGTTTTATTAAATTATATTTACATTGACTTATAAAGTAAATACAATAGTGTCCAATGTTAAATCAAATATTTTTGCTGTTTCCGTGCCCACCTCTGGCCAGAGGTGGGCACAGTGAGTCGGGCAAGGGGGATGACGGAACTGATATAGAGACGAGATCATTCCCCTGAAAAAATTTCGCTACGTATACTTGGCGGCCTAACAAGAGATCGAAAAATTCCAGCCTACCAAAAAAGTTGTCTGCGTTAGAAAATTTTCATCCCTCCAAACACTGACCTTCTCGGGGGTTGGGAGTATCCTCTAATCCCCCCAGCGCCTTCATCTGGGTATTGCCTTACGTCTCATACACTCCGTACCCCCATGCCTATGCCTGATGACCTCTGATTCTGAACCATTCACGTCTACTTCTATGCACACCTGTCGTATAATACATCATGCCCTGTACAGTATGCTTGGAAAATTTTTACGTGAGCTCGAAGGCAATTGAGAAAATTGTCTGTTCATAAATTCTGTTCGCTCTATTTATTTCAATGGCATCGTCCAATGTTGTCGTTTCGCTACGCGATATTCGACATTCTTTTTCTCAAACGCTTCACGCAATTTTCTCTGCTTTTGGCAATAACAAAAATGCTTACAACATGATGATGATGTTGTTGATCCCACCAGTTGTTAGTCGTGTAGTCATGGAAGCATTTCCCTCGACCATCACAGGAGTATGGTGCGTAGCAGCAATTTGTTCCACAGCAGCTGCAATCGTGAAAACTCGGCGGGCGGCATATCCCTCCGCACATCGAATGCGTT
>JAQGAX010000262.1:0-19328 GCA_034698105.1 Plectus exinocaudatus | reverse complement strand
TAAGAAATAGTGGCACAGGTTGGTATACTTTGTCAAGAGTTGGATCGGTAAACGTGAAGGGTTAGCGGCTACGTGACGATAGTTTGGGAAAGCGTCAGCCTAACGACCGTCGTTACCGTCGGAATAGAAACCGTTTACTCTTAACGATTATTGACCCATCTCTTGGCAAAGTTTATCCCCTATGCTACTATTTCCGAATGTACCACTAATCTTAAACACAGTATTCCTCAGTTTTCAGAAGAAATGATTATGGTTTTTCGCTGCAAATTTCCAGTTTACCCATGTTGTGTCCAGCTGTTCTCCTGAGTTCGGTTTCTTGTTTCGCGGGAGGAGGCGCCCATTTCGCACCACGATACCTTTTTCCAGTTGACTCTAATACCTGTACCAAGGACGTGGTCGGCCTTGCACCCACAACGATTTTCATGCGGTACACGAACTGAGCAGTTCATTTAGAAAGAAAATCTGAAGTGTAGCATGATTGCTTAGTTTTGCGTCATTTAACCTTTATTTTAGCGCCCTGAATGTTGCCAAAAGCATGTTCAATGCTGCCACGCAAGCAAATAGGAAGCAGGTCCTTGTCTTATCTTCAACGGGATGCACTAACTGTGACGATAATGGACTAAAAGCAGCATGGTATGTCGTGTACTCAGAAGATGTCATGTGCATTCTCTTTAAATCGGATAATTTTCTTTTAAACATTAAAATAACAACGACATCGTTTCGTGGAAGGCGGATATTTTATAACCTGTTCCCAATGTTTGCAATGAACTAATAAACTAAACTCTTGTTCGCCAATGTTGATGAAGAAGGACCCAAAGAGGAGTCCGCGTGAAACTCTAAAAGCATACCTATAACCAGGGGGTCCAGGGGGTCAGGCCCCCATGGCCAGGAGTCAAATCCACCCAACCGGATCGCCATGTAGTGACGAAGAAAAATTATGAATTTCGCGGCGAAATCCCGACACGAAGGCACCGTTCCTCTTCCCTCCCGAGAAAGTCCAGATCCCCCTGGCCTCGGACACCCGTTACAGTTATGGCATGTATGGCATTATACAGTATAATGAACAGCCTATTTCTTAGTGATGTCGTCGGTCCTGCATTAGAAGAGACATGTCGACTGGCAGCTGATATTAAAGAAAGCGGAGTAACAATAATGACGATTCTTCTGCAACTCAGCAATCCACTCCCTTCTATCTCATTAGCCACACCGTGCTTTGCTTTCCATAATGACGCTCAGCTTAACAGAAACCTTGTTTACGGATGGTTCAGCGGAAAGTTTTGAAAAGTTATTTGTCAAGCATGTGAAGAGCAATTTGTGTTGCAGAGTTATGAGAAGTTTCCTTAACGCTACAATGCGGTACGGGAATCTCATATTTTCCGGCTCTCCCTTTTCCTTTAGGGATTTTTTTTCTCTACTGCCTACACCATGGTTCCCTGACGAAAAATAATGAAGAGGGGGTGTAATTCTAGCGATTTCAGGGGACCATAGTTCCGATGCTTAGGAGCTGAACCCAAAAATGAGGAAGGTTCGCTCTAATATTCGCGTTCGCTACGCTGATTTTGACTTACTGTAATTTTTTGAAAAAGCATTGTTCTTTATTCAACCGTTAAACGAGATCGGATAAAGTACAGTTCCGAGCTCTCTCCGTGTTTGCAAGGCTAATCAAAAAATGCAAGAAAGAAAAGAAACAGACGTGAACTCAAACTGAAAATAATAATAGTGATAATTTGATTATCACAGTCACGCTGCAAATGCGGGCGGGAGCCGTGATCGTTATATAACCCAAGCACCCAGATACCTGTCATGAAATTTTTTATGACGGGACATACTTCCTAGCGGGATAAAACAGAATTTTTCAAATTGATCTATATTTTGAAATAAGTAGCCTCAATAAGTAACCTCATGTATCCCGAGCCGTTGACGCGTGTTCACGTCTTATTTGCTGTGTTTCAGTCAGTTGCTACTGTAGAGACGTGCATTACACTCAGTTGACGAATCCGCTAAACAGCTGCGATAAATATGCAGAATGTGTTTTACTGCAAAGTACGCCGGATACATGGGTGAATGCTCAAAACGCGTGTCAAAGTCAGAGCGGCTTTCTGGTGGACGAATTCAGTAAAGAGAAAGAAGTATTTCTGAAAAGTGCGTTTTCAATTTGTATATGAGCAACTTATTTACAATTACAGTGATGCGCACGGGCCGGCCCGGAAATTTCGTCTTTGACCGGCCCGGCCCAGGCCCGGCACGGAAATTTTTCCAAAAATCGGCCCGGCCCACACAATTTTTTCAGGCCCAGGCCCGGCCCGGCCCGGGCCGGGCCTACTAGACCCGCGGGCCGGTCATACAAAAACGGCCAAAAACCCCCAGCCTATCAACTATAAACCCCAATTTTTTGTTTCATACTACCAATAACCCCTCCCCCCTGGAGTCACGTACGAATAAATGTTGATTTTTTATACGATAGGAGCAATTCTGTTACTTTTCCAATAAAGTAAGAACAAGCGCTGATGAAAATGATGAAAATGCACGATATATTTTACGAATTGATAGGAAAATCATATCCAGATTACTAGTGACCAGGATTGCGGGCCGGCCCGGGCCCGGCCCGGCCCACCATCAAATTTTCGGCCCGGCCCGGAAAATTTTCTCAGGCCCGGTGTCTAACCTGTTGGGCCGGCCCGTGGGCTTCACTGCAATTGAATGTATACCGTCAGTTACTTTTTAAGGATTTTTAACTTTTTGTTTTGCTCCTTGAAACTCTTAGCTATGGATTTCACTACGATTATCGCAGTTTCAGTTGCATAGTTTTACAACGACCATTTTTTTGCGCTTCGCTAACACAGTTGTATTTTCGACAAAAAGAAACTCAGTTCTGTTAACTCAGCCAGTTTTTTTTATAGATTTTAAATTCAGTTAGTTTTTAACTCAGTTATTTTTGCGAACAAACGACTCGGTTAGTTAAGGAAAATCCAGTTAACTGAATTTTATGTAACAGAGTTTATAACAGAGTTTGTAACAGTTTTCGAAAAAAATTACTTCAGTTAATTCAGTTAACCCAGTTAGCTATTTTTCTCAAAATAACTTGATTAAAATTAACTCAGTTAAAAATTGGGTTTAAC
The DNA here is from genome assembly GCA_034698105.1 of Plectus exinocaudatus. Lineage (NCBI taxonomy): Eukaryota > Metazoa > Nematoda > Chromadorea > Plectida > Plectidae > Plectus > Plectus exinocaudatus. The sequence continues at coordinate 16,209 of JAQGAX010000262.1, read as the reverse complement.
TCAGTTATCTAACTGGGTACAACTGTGTTCGCTAACCGCAGCGTGCTCCGTGAGTGGACCGTTACCACGCATGTACGTCTATCCCAGGGGTATAGCTAAGAAGGTGCGCAAGAAGCAATACTGCGATAATAATCGAATTTTTGCTTGCGGGGGAAATACTGTAAACGTACTACTGTATTTTACTATTTACCAAAAATTTCTATTTTTGTCCCGGCGTCGAAAAACAATATATTTTTACCTGCAAAATAAATTTAGATTCTTATATGTCGCTGTCTGCTACCCTTATCATGGATTTACCCCCGAATTTTCAGTTTCTAGTTATGTGCATGGTCTACTCTTTAAAAATACATGTTTCCGCTAGTCTGATCATTCCAAAAGCTTCGATTTTTCAAAGTCATTGAGTTGAACGAAAGAAGCATTGATTGTATGTCCAACCTAATTTTCAGGCCCATTTGCGCAGATACTTTCGTAATTTGCTAGTGACTCTGTGGTCAATCTGTATTAAGGTAATTTATACTTTTCAGCGACGCTCACGGTTCATAGGAAATCGATCACAAATCAGATCACTATAAATTGATGGAGATGCCATAGTAAAATCAAACTATCAGAAGTCGGTGCTTACCACTTCCGTATTGTTGAAACAACCGTTTCGGAAAGCACTTTTTCTTATGTATCATATAAGCAAATGAGCAAAAGAATGTCATATAAAATTCAACAGCAAACGGAAAAAATTTTCAGGAAGCTTGCCCTCTTCCTTAAGATAGTTGTAGAAGGAAATAGCTACTTTTCGTTCTCTAATATTCATTAGTTATGTACTGTATTCTGCTTTTTTTCGTAAACTGTTACCCGAAATATTTCAGTCACCTGAAAGATTTGAACGCATGAAGAAGTTTATTATAAAAACAAAACACATTGCTTTGCACTGTTATATAAATGTATTTGATAGACATTGCTATTACGAATGGTGTTACTGCTTACTGGATTGGATTGAACGATCGCGACATATCTGGCAAGTATATGTGGGACCGAGGCGCTGGTGCACCTATTCCTGTGAGTCTTTTTCGACCATTTGTCGCATTTAAAAAATGTACTGCTTCGCACAATCATGTGTTATCCGATGTTAAGGCTTATCCAAATGACTACAAATACTGGAATCCAAGCCGACCACCAAACGACGCAAACGGCCGCTGTGTTGCTCAGAGTTACAAAATTGGCTTCCAGTTGTTTTGGGAAAACAGAAAATGCGACGATCCGTTGACGACAAATAACAACATGATTTTTTTTTGTCAACAGAATGCTTGTATGTTGAGATTTCAGGGTTGACTAGAGCTATCGTCGATATCGACGGTCGACGATAACTTTAATCAGCTATTTGTTGCTGTTCGATCCTGCTTAATAATTTGTTCGAAGTATTTTTACATTTTTAGGCGACGTAGACAACCAGTGCTCATGATGGAAATTATTGGCATCGATGATAATCGGACAAGGACCGATTTCTTAAAATTAATAACGATCGCTGATTGTGAAATTTTTGAATATCTTCTCGGTAAAATATCACATTTCTGCAAAAAATGTATTACTGGTACATAGCAGAGATAGCTACGAGGGGGTATGAGGGGGGTATAGCACCCCCACAGGCACCCAAATCACCCGAATCGAAAAATGGGTTTGTATGGAAATCACCCCCACAGAGGATCAGAAAAAAAATTTACACAGGATAGAATGGCTCTTTTTCCGAAAAAGTGACGTCATATCACCCCCCAAACAAAAAACCCGTGGCTATCTCTGTGCTTTACGAATAAAAACCCGCACCAGCTTGTACAGCCTAGAAGTTTTTTAGAAGCTCACATCAACATTATGAAATTAATCATTTTTACCAATATTTCATCTGAAAAATCTTAATTCAGTAGGTAGCATACATTTCCAATAATAAATGTGATTGTAGAAGTCTTGGTAGATCTAAAAATATTGTCAGCCTTAGATGTTGAATGCAGACTTAGCATACTGGACTGTATTATTTCATCAGATAAACTATCTGAGTAAAATAAGAGGTTGCGTTCGTTTCCATCGATGGTTTTATCGGAATTCTAGCAGAAGCGTCCAAAAATTGGCCAACGAGACGGCTTATTATGCGACAATCAGAGGTACCCGCGAAGAATTCACTCCGTGCGCAAATCGCGCTTGTGCACTCTTCTTAGGCACTTTCCGAGATAGTATTGGACCCGTTTTGGACAGAGATAGCTACGGGTTTTTTGTCTGGGGTGATATGACGTCACTATTTTCGGAAAAAGTGCCATAATATCTGGGGCTCTGGGCTCTGAAAAAACAAAGATGCGCATTCGGCTCGGCTTCCATGGAAACCTCTGAATACCAATTTGCACGATAAGCTGATGCTCCGAATTGAAGTACATGTCCCACAGCGAATTTCCCCTTAAAATCAGGGTCTGAAGAAAAAACCGAACATGTCCATTCGATTTAGGACCCTTGATTACCTCCATGTGCAAAATTTCAGAGAGATTCAGCAAAAGATAAAATATTTATACTAAAATCAAGTAGCGTCGGACAAACCGGTATCGGGATGTCCGACACACACAAAGTCGCAGCCGTGTCGGACATCCCGGCATGTCGGACAAACCGGCACGACATACATACCCCCATACCCCCCGTGCCCACCTCTGCCCATAAACCCCCCTCCGACGATCCTGTCTGAAGCTATGTAACGAAGGGAAAGTTTTTCATTGTCTGAAAAAGTCATAGAGACCTGGCTACCAAAGCGCAAACCAAAGAGCAGAGCAATGAGAACCTCAGAGAAAATATTTACGGAAGTGACAGTGCTATCTGACTGATTGCATTAGCACTCAATTTCATTGTAAACTGCTTATAGACTCAGTTTAGGAGCTCAGAGGCCTTTTTCATCAAACTGTTTTTATCACAAGTGTTGTTATTACGATTGCAGAAGTGCGTTGATTCATTGGTCAGTTGTGACATTAGTTTGAAAAAAATTTCCGCTGACGTCATAAGTGTTGTAGTGTCGGCTTATCTAGTTAGGTCTGGACCAGCCGACCTATAGGTTATTACCCGCTAGGGGTTTTGCGTGCATTATCCGCCGATGAATGTGCACGGCTCTCGCGTTGAGTACATGAGATAAGAGAGACCGCGCTGGGTTCTTCGTTACCCGACCGGACTGACCGGCGGGGCGTTGCCGTTGCTCTTGTACTCCCTTTGAACAGTAAAGCGATTATCGCGCTAAAAGTCAGAGCCAAATAACAACGACCTGATCCACTCAGGCGACAACATACAACAATAAGTGACCAATAATCGTACATACCGCAATTGTAATTACAAGAGTTGTGGTTGCCGCAGTCTTATGAAATAAGCCCCAGAAAACCATCGTGACAGATAAAAATCAACAGAAATGCTTATCTGATCCTAATTAAGGATACTAAGGCCATGTCCTCAGGCCTCGCTCATTAAAGGTCAAGTTAGATTCATTTCGGTCAGTTTTTGAAGTCTATTTTCTTACTTGCTTGCTTCATTTGCATATTTCAAGCATGATTTAAGCACGAAAGTTCAAATTATAGTGCAAAGTTCAAAGAATTGCCAAAGAATTGCCTTGCATGCGTTCCCACAACCTATGCGCACGTCATGCAGAATTCAATTATAAACAAGATTGATCAAGGGTGCTCTGCTAGGACGATATGCGATTGTGCTGCGCCAGCTTAGATGCGAACGGGATCGTTGGCTGGCACGTGCTCTTCGCCAATGAACGGTGTGACGTCCATGGTGCCGCCGGGAGGATTTGGGTCGTCCATTATGCCTAGTTTGCGCCCCAACCATTCGAATTTTGCAATCATCTCCTCCATCATCAAATTAAACGACATAGAGATCACGGCCAAGCCGATCACAATGTAGAACGCGGACACTACCAGTTTGATTGTTCCCGCAGTTGTGCCCAATTCCGTCAGTCCTGGAATCAAGTCTCCAAATCCTGTAACAAAGATAAGCGCAGAGATATAGATAAAATCGCGATCGCTTACCGATGGTAGCTAATGTGACGAATGAAAAATAGGCTCCTGCGATCCAGCTGAAACCAATAGTTTCGTTTCAGTTTTGTTTTACTCGTGAAAGTATCGGAGGGGGACCTAAAAGTATAGATGGGGTCGGTCCAGCTGGACCGGTACCGATTTAATCGGTGCACCGATTAATTTTGAGGTCGGTGCACCGAACCGGTACCGGTACCGATGCGATTTTCGTGGACCGATTAAAGTATCAATACCGATTATTTGGACCTTGCAAAGTTATTTGGACCGGTACCGGACCGATAACGGACCGAAGATAATCGGTCCAGAAGGACTGTGTACCGGTACCGGTACCGTACCGATACCTATTAAACAAAATTCGGATGGACCGAGTACTGGACCGGTACCGATTAATTGCTGGACCGACGCATCTATACTAAAAAGTGGTGATTTGAGGGGGACAAATTTCGATCTCAGAGGCGACCTGTGGCGATCCGTTATGTAGTGGCGAAAGAAAATTGGGTTTAAATCAGATAAAATGGGGGTTTAGCCGTCTGGAAGGATGCGTACCAGCGTTACAATTGCTATAATTACTATCATTTTCGACTTATTAATGATTTTAATAATACAGTAATATGATTAAAATACAAATACTAAATTTTAACAGCCCCCAATAATTATTATTGCAGTCACCAAGAATTATTTTTCGATCAAACTAAAGTTTATTCCCAACAAAAATCTTTGTACTAATGTTTATTTACTACTAGCTAAAATTTATTTCGAAAAAATTACTATAATGAATAGCTTGCAAGCTGTGGCACAAATCAATTTACCTAACCTCCAGTTGTTCCAAGCGGCGAACAGGACAGCGCCAAGGAACACATATGCGGAGATGATAACTAATGTGAGTGAGATGGGTACGTTGATGTCTTCGTCGGCGGTGTTCATCATGTGAAACTGCTCATCTTCATTGAATACTTGCGGCGACGTGTCTCCTACCACATTTCTACCTTTCTCCGCATCAACTTTGCGCTGCAAGAAACCCAAACGGTCAGCATGCAAGGTTTGCACCTTCTCCAGACATGGGCACAAGGTGTCTTTGAAGGGTATACTCCCAAACAGAATCGGATCATATGAACCTAAGGTCTGGTGTCGTTTGCATCAACAATGATCTGGCCTTGCTCAGAGGCACCGACATACTGAGACCAAAACTATCTGGGGACATGCGTAGGATCGATCAGCTGGGGCGTCGCTCGGTTCCGGCCAAATGGGTCTGCCTCATTGAAGAAAGAAAGGTAGCCTTTTATTTTTCCTGTGAACATTGGAAGATCCTCGCTGAAAGACGGGCCTGACCTCTGTGCACGCCAGTGCCCCAAACGATCGATTTTTTTAAAAAGGTAGCGATAACTTCGTAGGGATATACCGGGATTTTTAATGAAAAGAGCATCAAATTAAAGAGGTGCCCCACTTGTTCAGTTTATTGTCCGAATAATAGGAACTCTCTTATTTTTATACTCAATGCTTCTCTAAAAACAAAGAATAATCAAAAATGGTATGATGCGAAATTGTCTTTTTTCTTGAAAGTATTGTTTGAAGTGGAAAACAAGAACACACGGAAAACTAAATCAAAGATAAAGAAGTCAGCGCTACCATCAATATTTTTGAATATGTATTTTTGTTCAGAGCTAGAACATTTTCGCCACTAATTTTGGATTTTGGCGATCTATTTTTGAAAAGTGGTTGTCAGAAGCGGAGTGGGGAATCATGCGACCCAAGTCTGCTTTCTGTCCGTGCCACTATACATGTCGGATATCAGTCGCTCCTTCGTCGTCCCATGCTGATCGTGGTCGATTACTTGGAATGGATGACGCTTGTTCGTTCTGCATCTCTTTGCTCTGACGCTGCTCTTCCATGGCCTTCACATACTCTCTTTTGCGTTTCTTGTGGCATAAATAACAGCAGCCCTTGCCTGAAGATCAACCAATAAAAAGCATGAATTTATTTCAAAATATCAATACAAATAATCCAACCATAGGCAATTTTGAGAAATCGTGCCATGACATCGCCAATATTCGCTAGAAACATCAGCATAAGTGGCACACCGATCAGCGCAAAGCCGATCACTGTAAGTTGACCAAGCGCAGTCACGGGTGTTACATGACCGTAACCTGCAAAAGATATGATTGAGTAACTCGATTGTTAGGCGCATGCCAACATTAGCCAAAGGCAATACCAATAGTAGTGACGATCGTAACAGTGAATAGTATTGCGCTGGCCATCTCCCTATTAATGCAGATCCGTTAAAGACGAATTTCGGTTTTTTTATTTTTCGTACCACTTAGCTTTTAAGTCGCTTTCCTTAAACGGCACACCAGTGTACGAATAGTCCCGTATAGCATCAGTGATGTTGTTATGGTACTGATCGATGAGCATCGCGACAGTAGTATTATAGTCTGCAGCATTTTTATAGTTCCAAAGAAGCTGAGCCAGCTCTTTGCGTTCCGTTTCAATCTCAACCGATTTCTGAACTTGTGCCTGAATTCTCTGCTCTTCACCGGGGGCCTCCAAGCTCCGGAATAAATAGGCGCCACCGACGATGTAGGTGAGAACCAATAGACAGAGCCCAACATGCGAGAAGAGGTGCTGCAGAGATGGATATTTTTTTGATAAAATATCGTGCAGAGGGGAAATCAACATTGTATTCATGACGGCAATGAATGGGCTTTGCTTGATTGTATTCTTACCTTAGCGATGACCTTGACGATGCGTTGTCTCTTAGTCTGCAGTGGTTGGGCATCAATAGCACTGTCCATAGCCTCCATCAGCCTTTACACTGACAACCGGTACCAAGGGGAAGGGGCGATCGACTGGTGGCCGATCCAAACCTGGCTCACCTGAGTCATGGCCTCCGGTCACGAGATCGATTAATTCGGCTCAATTGTTTCCGATACAATAAGTGGCCGGCTACTCTGCGCTTTCTCATCACCATGGGCGACTTCAACCAACTGTTAGATATCTGTCTCAACTCAGCGGAAGTCTACCATTTCCCATTCTGCAATCGGTAACCGTTGAGCTCTTGATTAATGGTGCATGGATACTGACTTCAAGCAACCATGCCTGGTTTTCTGGTGTACTGATAGCATTATACAGTATTGCAATTCTCTAATTGACTAACAATACTAAATTCGTCAAAAATATGCATTAGACTTTATATTTTACCCTATTAATTATCTATCATCAAGAATAAACTATATGAAACAAGTAGTGAGTGAGTCGCGAGCAGTTCTTTATGTCTTTTGTTCTTTGAGTGACAAGGGGAGATGCTATCTGTTCAGTATTTTTCGTGTGCCACGTGCACCATCGAGTATTCCTTTGCGCGCAACTGCCGTATCAAATAAGCTTGCTAGAGTGAGCCTGGAGCAGTCGTCAAGAGTCATTTTTCCAAAAGTCGTTTTGAGCGGAACTGTAGAGTCCACGTAGAGTCCATCATTAATCATTCACGAAACATCAAGGTCGAGCTGAATAACCTGATGCGCTATTTTGATAGAATGATTATCACGCAAGAGCTAGAGTGGTCGCAAATATGCGCCAGCTATACCGCATCAGCTGCATGGTTGTGCAGACGACCCATCTCAGACGCCATCGGTCAACTATATTCACAATAAATTTTAGAAATGCTTGAACCGTTCGTACAAAGTTAATCTTAGTTCTAATAATTATTCTATTTCCGTTCCGTGCCCTCGAGCTCGACTCTTTATAAGAGGCCAACTTCGAGATTTGAGAATATGCCGCGATTTGGGTCTATCACTGGCTGGAGTTCGATGGCCCGCCGACGGTCGGCGAATGTTGTGAGCGCTTTTACTTCAATGTGGTCGTTCATAAATTACGTTATGCCCTGGAAGAGTGACTCTATGACTTTGTAGTCATGCTTAGCGATGGACGGGGTGGCTGCGCCAGTACCCACACATTCAGCCGGTCGGTGCCCACCTCCGATCGCAGCAGACTAGAAACAGGTGCGCCGCTAGAAATCAAAACTGATCGAAGGTTTCATGCTTTGCATCGCGGAAAAACTCAATATTTACTGACCTTCTGCTCTCGTAAACGGAATTGGGCAGCTAAAACCCGAAGCCGATGCCGTTGTCAGCTTGCGCTCCCCGCATAGACTTAAAAATATTTTCCCTCATTACGTAAAATTCCAGCCACGGATTCCATGTCGAATAGTAACTTTCAGTTGGATCAATCCAAAGCGAAGGAATGTTACACTGAAGATTAAGAAGGCCAATTTTCGCCCTCCGAAAAATACTGTACTCCCCTTCTCATTCAAATTTTTCTCATAATCCCGAATCCATTTTCCCAAATCTTATCGGATCCCTTGGGGGATTGTAAAACCCGCAATAACCCCACGCCCCTGTCTACCACTATCAATGCAAAGATAACCTACCGAACTCAATGAAATCAAAATCGAGAACGACTACAATTGAATGGCGTAATTTAATTGTCATCTGTCTCTCATTGAGTCGGCATAAAGAGCTAATATGAAAGCAGAGAGAATTCGATTGCTCCCTCGAAGTCTCTCTCCCCATTATTGTCGATATTCTGAAGTTATTAAATATTTTCAACACTATCCAGGAAAATGCAATGCTTGACTACAAACATTTCATAGCACAGATTGCTACATGATAATAAAAGCATGGAAAGCTAGGTAACCAATTACAATGCGAAGATAGTCTTAAGTCTGCTCGTCCGTTCTATCTTTGTATTGTTCATCTCGCGTGCTTTTATTTGCCTGTAGCGTGTGAGAGTTCCAAAGAAGTTCACTGCTTCGATTATCTTCATTAATGTTTTCGAATTTCAACCGTTGGAGAATGAGGATTTTGAAGAGGATCACGCTCCTTTTGAGAATTCGATTAAATGCGACGCATCTCAATTATTAGAGTGGTTTGAGCAAAGGCAAAATTTTTACTGCCCCTTTTCATTTAGATTTCCATAGTGAGTAAGGTACTTTGTTTTTTTGATAAGGTGAACTATGAATCTGACGGTTTTGTGTGCGACTGTTGAATATCTCGCTGATAACGCATATCTTCGTACAATTTTGATCGTTCGAATATTAATTGCACTCTCTGGAATCATTTTGTTCATCCTCCTGTTTTGTTTTCAAGGCCGCCACTTAGCTCTGCATAAAAACGCGCAAGTCCTGCTGATCTGTCATCATATTTGGGTGATGCTACAATGCGTTGGAAGTATAGGAATGAATTCATTTGATTTAAATCGATATTCAAAGGTTCATTCGAATTCTTGCGATTACTTGATACCAATGCACGTATCGGCGCCTTTTCGTGGTGTTTTCCTCTGTGCTTTGTACGGCAATGTTTGGGCTCTGTTAGCGATAGCGTTAGAAAGGTTGATCGCCTCTTACAATTATCAGAAGTACGAGAGGACGGAGCGATACTATTGGAGCATCATCTTCACAGCGTTACAGGTGCGTTCCTTGAAAACTTTCCGCTTTCTTCCTCAATATCCATTCGAATATGCACTATTATTCAATAAACTTACAGTCTATATTTATTAGCGAAGCATCCGATAAAAATGTTCAAGTTTAGCATTATATTGCAATACACAGATGTATGCTGCAGTATACTCACAGACGTGGGCACGTTTGAGCAACCAAGGAGGGGAGTGGTCTTGTGGGTACCCCTGGACTATACCAGCATGCAATATTTTTAAACTCACTCCAATCCCTGGACAATTGTTTCTAGGCGAGCGGATAGAATTCAAATATCCGGAATAACTGGCTCCCCTTACCATATAAAAATGTATCGAGGGGTATACCAGGATCAGCAACTGGGCGGGACCCTTCTACCCCTGAATGTCCAAGAGTATCTCACGGAAGATGCCCACGTCTGGATACTTTATTTTTGGTTACGTTACATTTGGGATGAAATTAGTCTGAAAATTTTTCACTTGCTATGTTCGTTACTTTCACGCGTTAAATGGTCAGTTGTGAAGTTCGAGTAGCTAATTCGTGAAAATTAACGTGGAATCAGCACGAAAATTCTTGTGTGACTGGTCTCATATCCCTCTGCTTCTCGCTTCTCAATAGCCGCCTCCCTCTATGCGAAGTAAACCCCATCAGGCCCATAGATAAGGCGGCGGGGCGAGGGCATTGTCCCCGTTTTTGGACCCGTTTTTGGATTTGCTCCGACCCCGGTTTTCGGAGGTCCGAGAAAAATTATTTGGGAATACAGTTGAATACAGTTGATTTACCCCATTAGATGCCGACTTTGACTCGCCTGTTTTTTATTTTGGCTACACCCCTGGGGCCCTGAATATCATTTGCTGGCTTTAACAAATGGTGATTCCATGATTCATTTTATGTAGAATTTTCAGTGGCTTCTTTCCGCATCGTCCATTATTTTGATTCTCCTGAACGTTGATTGGTCGGAAATGAAAGCGTTGATAAGGATGACATCCGCCAACACAACGACAATCATTTCCGATATGAACAATAGCATGGCGGTAGTTGACATGGTCGCCTTAGGCGTTTTGTACGGCTTGTTACGTTACAACGCAAAGAAAAGGACGCAACTAAGCGAGGCGCCATTAACAGAAAAGTATCAGGTGGACGAAAATCTGCGATCGATTCGTCTGATGATTCCCATGGTGATCACACATTTCTGCTGCTTCATGCCAACACTTATTGCATTCCCAATTTACTACGCAATCGACCCAACCGCTGATCCACGGCAATACGCCATCTTTCTCGAAGCGTTTGGCACAACTATCGTCTACAGTGTGCTGCTGCCGATTGTGCTCTTTTGGCGGAACAAAATCTTGCGGGAAAATCTGCGAAAATCAATGGGAATTTTTAACCAAGTCGAGTCAGAAGAGTCGAGATCAGACGGAAGAACTGGCGAACAAGTGCGTCATTTTGCATTGCTCCGCTTAGCTTGGGAACGTAAAATCTTCGATGGTAATATAAAAGGCTGAGCACAATTTGACCATTTAAATTTGCGCACAATCATCACGAATGAAAAATGTATGAGAGATTTTTGTATCAATTTTTGGTATTTGTTTGAAATATGCAGTGATCCACCGTACAAAACTGTTCAAAATACCCGATCCCGAAGATGATCGCGAAACAATTTTTGTGTAGTTAATTCATAGTAGAAAAAAACAAAAAACCTGCTGGAGCAGCAACGTTCATAGACAGATGATGAAAATCAGCGGAGACCGGTAGCCTGCAGCTACGACCTCATCGTCTGTTCCCGATAGACTATGATACTGAATGACAAGAATCACAATTTTTTTGACAAGAATTAGAAAAAGTTTGTTTGTACTTTCAAGATGTCGCTTCAGTGTCTGTGCCGGGAACGCTATGAAGTGGTTTAGTTTATCGCTGGATGGTATTTACTCTAAAATCAGACTCAGAGAATGCTCTTCAATTAGATCTAACAAGGTTTTCAATCGCAAAGCACGGTTAAATTAGCATATCTGAATTGTTTTCGCATCGGTATGAATTTATTAGGAAACTTATATTCATTTCAAGGTCGTCCCTAGAGATGCGGCATGTGTGTCAAGAAATTCAAGAAGAAGCTCTGATGTGCACGTTCAAACACATTACATTGAGAACACGTGTGCACTGAAACAGACTGAACTTGCTGTATACTAAAACAGATTATTAGTGGCGCCATCAAAAAGTGTTGAAAAAAACAACAAGCAGTTTCATTTCCCTTTTGTTCTTAACATGGGTATCCTGGCTGGCACTGCGAGTGCTCTCGCGTTCCCTGAAGATGGAATGCGCTTACTCATTTCGGTTCTGGCAGGTAAATGAGATTGTTTGTTTGTGTTGTATTGTTAGTTGTTTGGTTATTCTAATCAGCCTACTTAGTATACCCCCGACTATAGTTTGAAAAGATGCTCTTTTTAAAACAGAATTATTTTGTGGACCAACATTTGTAATTGTGATTAAAAAAGGAAGTCGTATGTTATCGGTTTGGTTATTATTGACCACTTTTGCTCAAAACATTAATTTCTCTTATTTGTTACACCAACATTTTGGGTAAAGTTTTGCTTGAATGTAAAACTAAAGTAGTGATACTTATCATTTGAAACTAAAATATTGCTAGTTAGTGCACTACCCTCAAATTAACGACTGGCGATTTAAACATCAAAGAAAATTTCCGAAGGGCTTGATTACTTTTTTAATTGCTTTATTAATTTTTCATGACAATTCTTTCCTCTACTGTGCTTTATTATAGTGTGCCGTGTCATTGAACTAATGTTTATGGAAGCATTTTAATAGGCAGCTTCAGTTTGTAATGTGGTGAACAATAATACTAAGTGGTTGAAAATTTTCGCACATAAATGATACTTTTCTGCTTAAGTGCCCTTCTCTCTCACGCGTCAGTGTACATGTATGAGTCAGGTTGCTCTCAAACTTTAACGCAAGCGCGCAACTAAGGGGACGAGCGGGTGGAATTTCTCCCCCCCCTGGTTTTTTGGAATTTTCAATGCTTGCCGCTCAGTTACCCTCTGTTCCCCCACTCCCCCAGTCACCCTGAATTTATACCAAAACTGGCCAAAAAAAATGGCCTCACTGATAGTAACCTTAGCAGCGTAGCAAGGTTCTACAGTTCATCAGCTACAGCTACGTCATTGACGCTCAGTGATTATTTTTTTATGATCAGCTTTTTTCAAATACCCTTTGTACTGAATTTAATTTTAATGATTCTGCCCTTTGCTGCATGAATTGTTTTTCAGGATATCCATTGGCAGCTCTGCATCGTCAGTTTCTATACGACAAAAGCAAAACCATTCAGCACTCTTACTTCGTTATTGTCGGCATCGGCATCTACCTCTTCAATTGCGGTTAGTCGCTTTTCGCTCTTTATTCTCGAAATCTTATAATGATGAGGAATGCCGAGGTTGAGGCCCTCTTGAGGGGTTAAGGTCATTGAACTACCCGTCTTATGAACACTTGCTAGGCTTTCGTATTTAGCAATTTATTTATACAAAATAATTGATCAAATTCGTTTAGCTTCCGTTTGTGAAGATTCAAAATTTAAATGACTAATTAACTGCTAGTTAACGGTTTTTATCTTTTTTATGCATTACCGACAGTTTACTTTTTGCTTTCAGGAATTCACACTTACCACAGTGTGATCAGCACTCTGCTGGCTTATTTAATCTGCAACTACTTGGCCGGCTCCAATCTATCCGTAGCTTTGGCTCACATATGCTTCTTGGTACGTTCCTTATACCACATTTATTCTAATATTAACGCTGTGCTGCTATTTTTTGATCGCCCTACAATTCGCCGCCATACTGACAGGATTTTAAAAAATTTCAAGATTTTTTCATAAAAGTTGTACTTATCCGGGTTCACTGTATAAAATCTTGCTATTGTTTGAACATTTTTCAAAAGCGAATTGTAAAACGCTTCTGCAAGCTTCGACCGCTTAAAAACGACCCCTGTTTTACGATAAATTGCCAGCGTAGTGTGCGAAAGTGCGCGTTGCGTTTCGATGCTATATAATTTGCATTCATCCGGCATGCAGGCAACAAGAATCAACCTTTTAACTTATTATTGACACAGTTTTTGTACAGAAATTCAAAAAATTTCCCGCAATAATTTGAATTTTTCTCAAAAAGAGGGCGGAGTTACGCATTCCTCAAATTTTTGGATTTTTGGTCGTTCATTCCTTTCCAACCTTGGACTCCTGCTACATCTATGGTTGAAGGGACACTTGCTCGTCGGCTATTGGTTTGCGGAGTCGCACGAGTACGACATAACATGGACAACTCCGTTCTGCATCATGACGCTTCGGCTTATTGGCTTAGTGATGGACGTTTACGACGGAAAGAAGCAGCAGGCTCGTGTTTTTTCATTTTTTTAACTTTTTTAAAGGCAAGAGGAGAGTTGCGCTTTCTCAATTTAAGTTTTTGTCTCTTTGTTATTTGAACTTATAAGTCAAAATTTTTGACTCAAAATTGATTATATACTAGCTTTCTACAACGATTGAATTGTTTTATAATCCATCACTTTTAGCGGTATGACGGATCTGTATGTTTAACGGTTTATATATGATTTTAAATGATAAGAAGTCAATGATCGATCAATTTTGATATCGTAATGAACCGTAACTTAAAATAAAACTTAAACCTACTGTATGTATTATTTGTGCAACTTCCCTCAGATAAGATTTGAGGTCAAAGGCTTAGGCTCCACCCGCTTTCAAAGTTCGTGAGTGGTTGGATTGTTGGAAGTGGTATGACGCGCGATTTGACTTGTCTTTTGACATCATCTACAGTGGTGTGATGGCCGTTTCCACTTGTGTTACTTGTCACCTAACGCAGTTTGAAATTTGCCGCTCGATCGCATCGGGTCGTGTCGATGTTGGGCATAATTCCGATTGCAAATTGAAAGGCGGTGCCCAAGTCTTTCATCTTTCATTATAGTTTGCTTCCTCCGACTGAAACCTGCTGAAATTCTAGGACTCGCTGCGTCCCGATCAGAGGGCGACGAGCGTCCTAGAGCCACCCAATCTTTTGGAGACATTTGCTTATGCGTTTTTCTTCTCCGGTACGCTGGTCGGACCGCAGTTCACGCTCAACCGATTCCGTCACTTTGTCAACGGTGACTTTCTCGATCCAGAAACCAAGCAACCTCGTGGCAGCGCGTAAGATATTTTCAATACGCGCAAAAATTTATCACCCCTCATTAAACTTCAACGGCATATATCCGTTGTAAGTTCCTCACTGAGTTGATGCCAGCCAAGAGACGGTCGTTCGCAGTATACTGTATTTATTCCATAGTGTGACTGTTTCTAATTGTACGGTGGAGTAGGAGGGAAAATATTGAAGTCCGCCGCACCCACATGAGATCTGCGCGCAATTCTTAAAACGTGTGGAGAAAATGAATAATTTCAAGCGCTCACAGGACATATGGTGCGCCAATATGAACGCTTCTCGCGAGTATCGTTATAGTTTTATTCCTAAATGTTCAACAACTTGATTTTCATCGATGCCCTTCTGGCTTCGTACGATACTCGTACCTCATGTTTAGGTGTGGTGGGCTGTACGGCCTTTCGTACTATTAGAATAGATACGGTAATTCAGCTTTGCCCCTTTTCTGAACAGATATTTGTTTTACTTCTCCATTTGCAGACTGCGCGTCAGCATCTGCCGTTTTCTTGCTGGAATCTTCTATGCCGTTATTCATCAATGGGGCGTTGTGTGGATCCCGCAGGAGTACCTCAACAGTGAAGACTTCTTCGTACGTCTTTGAATTGCTTTTATTGCATGAGGGTCAAAAATATTCGGCGGAATTGAATTTCCGTGCTCGTCGAATGTTGGCATATTCGGTTGTGTTGCATCGGATCGATAGCAAATTTTAAAAACTGACACCATTCAACCCGCTAGTATTTTGCTCGGTAATTGGCAAATGTAGGATCCAATGACTTTAGACCTTGTGTTTGCCCAAGTGTTCATGCAATATACAGGGTGAACCAAAAAAAACTACACACTTATTCTTTTGTTATATCTCAGCAACCAAAGAACCAAATAGTACCAAATTTTATCTGTAGATACTCAAACATATCAGAAATAAAATATCAAAGCAACAACATGATCGGTTAGTTCTAGGCATTTTGTCATCCGTTTCAGTCGATGGATCTCAAAATTGACCTATACTGAAGGGCTATTTGGGATCACTTCGTCCTACAAGATTAAAATTAATTGTCAGTAGTGTGAGCCGATTTCTGGCACATTTCAAAGCTTTTCCACATTGGAATTAAAGCCAGGTAGTGGCCGATTTCCATCAGTACACAAACGAGAAATGTATCTGAGCGCTAATTGGCGCCGTATCGATACGGCGCAGTGATGCTGTACTGTATTGAGACTGATCGCAGCATATTCAGATGTAACAGATCAAGCTGAATTTTCAACACAGCATTAATGACCATCTAAAATAACTAAAATAAAATTCTAATGCAATTTGGTTCGCTGCTTGCTGAGATACAACAAAAATAACTTTGTTAAAGTGGTTTTTGGCCAACACTTTAGTGGAACGAACCGCAAAATTTTAAAAAACAACCAATCGAGTTGATATTTTAAAACTTTATTTCTGATATATTGGAGTATCTACAGTTAAAATTTCGTATCATTTGGTTTATTGATTGTTGAGATATAA
>JAQGAX010000261.1:0-19337 GCA_034698105.1 Plectus exinocaudatus | reverse complement strand
AAATCACTGTACTCCCCCCTTCTCTTTGAAAAAATTTCTGCACCCCCCAGATGCCGGACCCCAAAGTTGCAAAACCCCCCACGCCCAGGTCTGGCTATGACCGATTGAGTGTGCGAACCTCAAAATGCGAGTTTCCATAAGCAGAAATCCTGCAACGTCAACTTTGCGTTTGCCACTGGTCATGCCGATCGCGTTCTCAGGGTGGCTTGCCCGACATTACTGAGGCATGCATCACACTATCTGAAGTGATTTCAACTGTTATTGAAAAAGGAGATATGGTTTATTCCGCAAAATTCAATGTATTAATCTGAAATTTCTTTCTTTTTCGTTCTTCTTCGACTCTGGATGCCCTGTTGAGACGTCTGCTTCGGGGTTGGAGGAAATTCGACCTGAACCCATCAAGTTATGTATTATAAAGCAGTGGACATAATTCCGCGGTCGTATAAAGGCTGTAATCAATCCGGAAGGCATCAATCGATCGAATAAATTTAGGAAATTTTTCGAAACATTTTATGTGCAATTTTTGCTGTTTCGTTATAAACAATAAATGCAGTTGTGCTCTTGTGAAGTGATGATTAACCGAATAATTTTAGCCAACAACCATGCACCCTTTGGGGCAATTTTCTTCAAAATTTTAGGCTTGCTGGTTTTCTAATCGCCGAGATATGCACGCATGTCTTGTTCATTTAGTATTGACAACTCGCATTTTGAGGTCCGCGCACTCAATCGGTCATACTCATTGCAGAGTTATTACAAAAATAAAAAGGGGACAATTTTTTTCGGCCCACCCTGTAGCAAATGTCGAAAGTTGAGCAAAAAGAGGAAAGCAACATTTTTTGGAGATTGAGAATTGCGGGATCTAAAGTCTCCCAAAGTTCCCACTTACATGTATTGTCAGGATTTCCCAAAATTCGAAGCCATACTTTCTACATTGACACATTCGTATAAAAACAATTTATTTCAGAATTTTTCAAACGCATGACTTGCACTTCCAACAGTTCAATCAGCCCTCAAACAGTTGAAACGAAAGTGCATGAAGTTTGCGAACGAAACTGCCCAAATGTAAAAGAAGCTATGAATGTTTCTTCCGGACCTACCAATGCAACGTGCCAGTAAGTCATGAGAAATTTTAAAAAGTTTGTCTCAGCATCGCAGTATAAGTATAATAACTTTATCAAAATGTACCAGGAGTGATTTCTCTGGGATCAGGAGATAGGGCCGGATTAAGGGGGTCGGCGTCCAAAGCTCTGAACTTCTGGAGGATGTTATTCACGTAGTACAATGGGCCCATTTGGGGGCACCTTGGGACCCCATTGTACTACGTGGAGCCCGGGGGTCCTTAGCTTTAGCGTCCTTAGCTTCGCCAATAATCCGGCACTACCAAGAAGGGGGTGACGGAAATTTTTCGCAACCATACATGTAAGTATACAGGGTGGCTCAGAAAAAAACGCCTACACTTTTTTAAATGACTGTCGTTCTGTTAAAACCGCACGGATTAAAGCGAAATTTTAACTGTAGACACTCGATAATATGCTCTTTGGTGTGTTCAAGAAAATCAATAATAAGAAAATAATAATCAAGAAAATCGGTTTAGTTTTCATAATTTGACAACCTTTTCAAGTTGGGATGCAACTGAATTTTCAGTCAAACTGCTCATAAAGCTATTAGCGTCCAAACACCGATAGAAAATTCAGGTGGCATCCCAACTTGAAAAGGTTGTCAAATTACAAAAACTTAACCGATTTTCTTGATTATTGTTTAAAAGAACTCTGATAACTTCAACTTTTCACGTTTCAAATTTCAGCAACAATCATGCAGTTTTCGCTAAGTCACTTCACGTCAAAATGAGCACATTGTTCATGAATTGAAAATTTCTTCAACACCGCACATGATTAGACAGATAAATACTCTACTGCTGCCGATCAAAATGAACTTTAACACACTAAAGAATATATTATGGAGTGTCTACAGATAAAATTTCGCTTTAATACGTGCGGTTTTAAGAGAACGACAATCATTAAAAAAGTGTAGGCGTTTTTTCTGAGCCACCCTGAACAGTATATGTAAGTGGGTGTACCTTGGGGTACGTTAGGCCCCCAACCCGAGAAAAAACCTGAAGCTCCCTGGAAATCGACCAAAAATTTGAAAAATTTGCATAATTTTCATGATTGCGTTAAGCTCGTATTAGTGAATAATAATAAGTCATGAAAAAGAAAAGGGCAATTTTTGAAATTCTATTTCGGGGCTGTAAAGAAAAATTTTTAGATCGATATTTGCATTTTAAGGGTCCAACCCCGAAAATATAAAATTTCATGAAATCTTTTTGGAATTTATATTTCGGGCTGTATATGCAAACGATTTAAGCATAATTACCTGAGTGTACCGAAAAAATTTCAGCTCGATATATGCATTTTAAGGGTTCAGCTCAGACCTGGGCACGTTCCGGCGTCCGGGGAGGGTCAACTGGGGGGGGGGGGGGTCAGGCGACCCCCAGAACAAAAAAATCCAATTGTATCCAGTGTAAACCTCAATTTTTTTTCCTAGTTTTTTTTCCTAGTCCAGGGGCCTGTTTCATAAAACCGTTGAGAATTGAGAAATTGAGTTTGCGTGAAGAAAATATCACGAGAAGAATTGAGACTCAGATGGATTTCTTCGCCTGAGTCTCAATTCTTCTCGTGATAAAGCAAACTCAATTTCTCAATTCTCAATTGTCAACAGTTTTATGAAACAGGCCCCTGATCCCCATTTTTTCGTGTGGAAACTCGTCGATTTTTACGTAGCGAACAAGTCAGGCATTTTTCATTGTTATTGTAGTATGAGAGGATATCCCACGCTGTATAAGGAAAGAGGTGTTATGTGAGATTACCTTGCCGCTTTTTGAGATCCAATACTTCATGCATGCCCAATTTTTTAGGTTCAATCATGAATGCCCGCAACTGCAAAATTGCGGAGGGGGCATGGGGGGTCTCATACCTCCGGGTACTTTGGAGTTGGGGGGTATGAAAAAAATTGCAATGATAAGGAGGAGTACAGTGTTTTTTTATTAAAACGAGAGCCGCGCGCAAATGCTTAGTAAAAGCGTGTAAGGGAAAAATCAATAATTTTGTAAGGACGCGCGCCAAATATGAAAAAATAGTTGGGAATGGTTTTCTGCTGAATATTGCTTTCATTCGCGCGCAATACTATATCATAGCAATTCCAAAGTAATTTAAACTTGATTCTCAATGATATGCCTAGGGCTTACGTGTACGATACTCACGGCTCTGAGCTTGGTGTGGTGGACTGTACATGTATGCCCTTCGTCCAAATCTGCCGTCGAGCACGATATGATTTATTTTTAGGTTTCTGACTTGCTCGACGAATTGCCTTGTTGATGTGCTTATCCAGCTGTGTCCCGAAGGCCATGATCCCGAAGTTCGCGCCTTTATGCTTGAATATGTTATGAAAATAACGAAGGGAATGGTTTACGATAGGTTCAATGCATCGGACGCCGCGGCAATTTTGAATGAATGTTTCGACAAACCGAAGAACTCGTCAGCTAGTGGAATTTCAATCAATTTATTGCTGATCCTATCTTTGGCAATCAATTTATTGCTGATCCTATATTTGGCACTGACTAAAATATGTAATTATGTTAGTGCGAAAAATGAAATTATCATTTGATTACACAATGGCAAAATAAACGGTTACGGCAATAAAGCCCGCCTCCGAGCCATGCGCAGTCATGAAATAACAATGTTTTTATCAATACTCGTACCAACTTGCTTCCATACTTTGTTTTGCGTTCACTGACACTTGTTTGCGTAAATAATTTTTTGAATTCATCGAAAAGTTCTTTGTCCAGCAACCAAGAAACGTACTAGGAATGTAAAATAGATCAAAAATTCGAAAATAAATCGAAAACAGCACAAGAAGCGAAGCAAATCTTACACTGACACAATGCCGACGTCAAGGGAAGTATTTACAGGTGTACTCGTATCTTCCAAAAATTGCTGAAAATTGCTTATTGCTAAACAAATCAACGATGCGAATTTAATTGCCGTCGATAAGATCGATTATGGGCTTTCTTTCCAATGGCCAGTGGTTATTTTATTAGTGCATGTACTGAAGAATCTGAAAGTTTCATTGCCTTATCCCGTTGCATTTCGAAGTTGACTATTATAGAAGTGGATATCGAACGTAATTCTGTCCGTTCCGATTGATGAATAACAAAAACTTTACTTCCTTAGAATTAGTATCCACTTCGCGCGTTCTGCTAACACGGTTTTAGATCACGTCGTCATGAATGGTAAGCGGCGAAAGTGAAGCATCTGAACACAAATCAGGGACCAAAAACAATGTCACTGAACTAAAAACATATACGTACGAAGCAGGTGAGCGCAAAAGAGGATTGACTGTCCAAGCGCTGCAATCAGGTGCGTAGACAGAAACACGTGACCGGGGGCAACCGTCTGTGATTGGAAGTTGCTATGGAGACAGCCAATCACAACTGCCTGCCCCCGGTCACGTGTTTCTGGCTACGCGATCAATTGATACTGCAATCAATTGATAACTTCATCATTCTCACCAATTAAAATAACATGTTAGTCAGTACAAAAGATAGGATCAGCGACAAACTGATTGCAACTCTGCTGACGAACGCTGGAGTCATTTGACCGCTCATGGTTACATATCCAGTCCCGTAGCCATAGTTACTTGGCGCATATTGCGACCCATATCCTGGGTTATAGGCGCTGGAGCCATAACCAGCCGTCCCGTAGCCATTGGTTCCATAACCATAACCAGTGCCATAGCCCGTGCCATAGCCCGTGCCATAGTTACTTGTCCCATACTGCGTTCCATAACCAGTGCCATAGTTGGCGGCTCCGTAGTTTGTTCCATATCCAGTGCTCGGATACTGACCTGAGCAGCAGATGGTGCAACACAGCAATAACAAGCCTGAAGATGATATTAATAATTGTTGTTTGATGCATACTTGCAGTTGATGTAGAAATTAGAGAATAGCGAAAAGCAAAGACGTATGTGGAGAAGCTCCTACCAGGTGGGTTTGTACTTAGACCTCTGAAGTCTGAGGGGGCGAAAAACATGAGCAACGATTTGCGCTTGGGGTATGGCCCCCGCCGTCCGGCCGACGAATAATACCCCGTACTTTCAGGCTCATCTCCGCGCAAATTCGAAAAATAGGCTTATTTTCTTTAAAAGATTGAATTTACACAAGATATTGTTCGGCTGCTGGCCTATTCTGGGTGGGTGCTGCGCCAATTTTGGGGATTGCGCAACCCTATTCTTTCCCTATCAAATCATCTGATAGACAGCGCTGATCTGAAAAACACAGCAAGACTGAAAAAGTGTGAAAATTTAGTCGACTATCTCTCAAGGTCTCACCATTACCAGTTTTATCCGTGCGGCTTTTCGAAAAAATGTTGCGCTAAGTAAATTTCTTACCAAGAAACAGTCTATTATCCTCCATTGTCATCAATGATTGCAACGAAGATGATCGAGCTCTTGCAAAATTCTCAGATAATAATAAGAGATAAGTAAGGAACAGGAATTCCGCGAATATTTATACTTTCATTCCGGTCTACAACATGCTGATTTACTTTGCCGTTGCGGAAACAAACCCGAAGCCTTCGGCGCTGATATTTGTTTATCAGTCCACATCCAAGTCCCTGACTGAAGCATGCAAATAAACCGTGTGAAAAGAAAACAAACAAATGGAGCGCAGAGTTTCCGATCTTCAACAAGACTGACCCCATGACTCTTTCAAGTTGCTCAACAAAGGCGTTGAATTGACAAAGGGCGCAAATATTGACTGACTGATAACATTTGTGATTGTTTTGTTGTTGGCAAGTAAATCGTAGGGCACAAAAGTGCACCGCACATGTGGGGTGTTTTTGAGTTTGATGTGATACCCATAATTACAGTCAGACCAGGGCGTGGGGTATGGAGGTTACGTACCCCAACCCGATTTTGTACCTGTCCCGCAGAGCGTTGTTCCCTCTCCCAGAA
Source organism: Plectus exinocaudatus (assembly GCA_034698105.1). Classification (NCBI taxonomy): domain Eukaryota; kingdom Metazoa; phylum Nematoda; class Chromadorea; order Plectida; family Plectidae; genus Plectus; species Plectus exinocaudatus. The sequence continues at coordinate 13,328 of JAQGAX010000261.1, read as the reverse complement.
AATCAGTATTCGCAACTGAGTGTGGAAGATTCTACGTCCACGAATTCATCAATTATCGAAAGTGTTCCACGAATAACTGTATTGAGTGAAAGTAAAATGGTAGAAGTCAAGAAAGAGACAAAGCCCATCTGCTAATCCATCAGTTAGGAGTTACGGCTGCATCGACCCGGTCATTACAACCGCTGTGGTACTCGTGCATGTGATAGCCGAGCTAGACGACCTTCTCAATTTATCTAACATTCGAGACGTGTTGCTTTTATCGACAGGTATTCAGCATTGACCAGATGGATTCTGCGGCCACTCTACGACACCTGTTCGAGGGTGTCTGTGCGAGGGACCATCTGTTCGAGACGCAATGTGTTCGAGGGACAGTTTGTTCGAGGGACATTCTGTTCATGGAAAAATGTGTTCGAGAAGCAATTTGTTCGAAGCGCAAGTTTTTTAAGGCACAAAGACGCTGTAGAGAAAAAGAGCAGAAAAGAGCAATTGAGACGAGGCGGAGCGAGCCAGAGGAGGCTGGGCGAACAGGAGCGGAATGTTTCCGATCGTTAACAAATAATCAGTGACAGGAAATGGACGCAGATTTATCGTTAGTTAGAAAATTTATCGCTAGTTTGCATTCTTGCCCAAAATTTTTGATATGGTTCTCTAAGTTAGAACCTGAGCTTTCTTTTAAAAAAATCCGGTTGCAAAATTATGATCGCAATGTTGAGCAGGAGCCGAGCAAACCCTTTTACTTAATTTTTACCCACGACGTCTTCTAACTCATCCAGTTTAAAATGAAACATTTTGTGTTTTCAAATTTTTCTTAACCGGTGTATCCGTTTCTCGTAACTCTGCGCTTTTGCTTATGCTTCTACTTTTTTGTAGCTCTGCTCTTTTTTGTAACTATGTACCTTGGCATCACTTTTCTTTGCTGTATTTGCTGTCCTGTGTTTCGCTGTGCCAATGTTTTATAAATTTGCTTTGTTCTTGTGCTTCATTACTGTGACTGCTATTAAACTGCCATCGCAAAGTACCGAACAACCGGACGCCAAAGAAGGAACGAGAATACGTTTGTGAGCGACGATTTACTGGTAAATTTTGCGAAATATCGCTACGTCAGAGAGCAGATAATGCTAGTAGAAAATCGAAGCAAATTGTTCCGACGTTGTGCAAATGTTTGGGCGGATGCGACGGAGATAACATTAATTGTACTTAGTATGAAGTCGCACTTCCAAGTACGCGATGAGACACCCGCCCACTGTTTGATCAGTGTCATTGCTATCGTTTTTGCTTGCCCTTCTTATCTATCACCTAAGAAATTAGTCTCAATCTCCCCACCGACCTGAGTCAAATCAATGCTGTTATAGCACATAGAGCGACATTTAGTGAGTCGTTTTCGACGGCATTACTTCCAGGAAATGCTTCAGCCTTGCGTTATGTACGACTTTAAACCAAGTAAGCGAAGAGAAACTCGCCCACTGTTTGATCAGTGTCATGGCTATCGTTTTTGCTTGCCTTTCTTATCGCCCACAAAGCAGGTCTGCTATCTCCCCACCGAACAGAGTCAAATCAATGCTGTTAAAAAGCACATAGAGCGACATTTAGTCAGTTGCTTTCAACGGCAGTTTGATACAGTCGAACCCTGATGTAGTGTTGTCTCGGTAAAGTCGGTAAAATCGCTCAGAAGTTAAGTCCGTAAAGTAAAAGTCCGTAAAAAGTTTCCTTTAGTTAGTAAAGTAAAGTAAAGTAAAGTAAAGTTGGAGAAGTCCGTAAAAATAGTCCGTAGAGACTGTAAAAGTAAAGCAAAAGTAAAATTTAGTCGTAATGGTCGGTACAGTAAAGTTCAGTAAAATCAATATATAGACTGTAATTTCGGCGAAAATAGTCGATAAAGTTACCGAAATAATATTGCCCCCGATGTTAGAATCATTTTTTGATTTCCCCTGACGGCTCTTAAATTCGGGTTCGAATTTACTGGTTTTTACAATTTTCCAAGAATTGGTGCCCAATAACGTTTGGCGCGAGATACTGATAAGAGATATTTTCCTGGTTCTGAAGTGGAACAGTTTATTAATTGATTAAGCAAAATACTTGGAATTTTAAACAGGTCGAAAGTGACAAGTCGAAAACAGTATAAAAGACGTAATAACTGTTTGCACCAGACGCCAGAACCGACTTCGAAGAAAGTTATTGTTGACTCATTGGCATTCTTCAATTCTGCTCTAACACAAGTATCTTACAGTATGCAAGGCGTTCTGGTTGCTATTTTCACTGGTTGGTATTTACATACTTTTATTGCTAAAACTTTGCGCCGTCTTCTCATTTTTATAGACAACATATAAAGATAATAGATTATAGAATTAACAACTAACCGTATATTGCGAAATAGAGCACACTGGCTCTAATATATCAAATGATCCGTGAAGGTTGCCTTTGCTCTTAGCCAAAATGATAGGGGATACTTTTGTTTTTTGTTGAAAGAGTGCTCTAATTGAAGGGGGTACCTATTAGCTCACATACAGCAGTTTATCGCATACATATAAGTGGGAGGTACCTTGGGGGTACCTTAGGACCCCCAACCTGACCCGAACCCCCTTCATTGTGAGAAAAAATCTGAACGCCCATGGAAATCGAACGAAAATTTTAAAAATTTGCATAATCAGGCAAAAGATTTTGAAAATTTTGAAATCCCGCCCCAATAATTCACCTGATTATGGTAATTTTGATACTGATATGCATAATTTTTCCTGAACCCTCCCCAACTTTCGACACCTGTTACATATATGATTTATGTCTCACCTTTTGGTTGACCAATACTAAAATTCCTTTTAGTATTTGCTGCTGGAGCATCAGCGGATTCGTTCTCGTTGGTACAACGCGGTATCGCTGATTTTGCTGGAATCGTGGGATCTCGTCATAAGAGAGCAGCGTAAGCATTTTCAAGTTTATTATGGGCATAATGTTCGTTTCACCTCATTGGAGATGGGTGTGACTGCGCGCACAGGTCGAAACCTTAACACACTAAAAAACATGATTTTGCGCGCAGTATATGGTAAAATTTCGCTCTGATTCGTGAAGTTTTAACAGAACGACAGTCGCTCAAAAAGTGTAAACGTTTTTTCTGAGCAACCCTGTATACTGTAAACATAAAGGATTGAGGGAAAGTTGCCTCCAACCGGAGAAAAAACCTGAACCTCCCGGATATAGCATCAATATTTTTTAAACTGGCGAAATTAAGATTTTAGAACAAATTTGAATTTTGGTGTAAGAAACCTGAAATCCTCAAATTCCAGAGCAATAAACTAAATTACGAATACTAATCAGTTCACTTCATACTATCTGCTTATCTTAAGAAAATAATTCTAAGGAAGCCTCTGAAAACTCTAATTATGTGCAAATATACTAGCCGCCTTGAATCGAATACGTTTGCATTTGCACCAAGAATTTACGTTTACTTTTTCATTAATATATTACGCTTCTGAGCACTCTCCAGTTGCAATGAGATTGAAGCTCTTAATTTAAAAAAAAATTATTTGAAGCACTACCACTTCTGACGATTGCATCAAGCAATGCGAAAGCAAGCTGGAGGAAATCTTAAGCAATGACAAACTACAAGATGAAGCTAACTTGGAAGCTGGATGCGAGTGAGTCGCTTTTGTTCCACAGTACGATGACTTTGTCGCTGCCTTAACCAGTAGTAGGGGTAGTCTGATATCATATAATATAATAGTGTACCCATTCCAAGGCTCCTAAATCACTGGGCTGTACCTATAATTGCTAGCTTGGGAAGGTTTTCGTTAAATTTTTGGCAAAATAAACAATTTTAATAGCTTAAAAACACTTTTATTGTGGGCAGGGCCGGACAAAGGTAATCGGGGGCCTGAAGCTCAGACGTGGCCGCTGGGGGTAGACGGGGGTAGACGGGAAAATTTTGGTCCAAATACCCCCAGACCGCTGGACCTTGGCCACCTCCGCTGAAGCTAGGTGCCTCAGGGGGTCCCTTCAGCTCTGCGTCGCCCTATGAGACCCCTTGGGTAGACCTGTAACGATATCGGGAAAAGCCTCGTAATTCCCGGGAGTCCCGTATCCAATACGATACCGATACCGAGACTGGTATCGCATCACTGAGTACCGGTATCGTTATCGTATTAAAAGTCTCGCATCCTCAGTCCCGGTATCGGTATCGATATCGAAAGTGTCGTTATTTTCGGTCCCGTTAGACGTCTACCATTGGGGCCCCGGGCCCGAAGCTTAAGCTACGTTAGCTTCGCTTATAATCTGCCACTGATTGTGGGTCCACAGAATCTCCTCCCACTGTCTCCGCTGACAGCGATCACTGTCAGCGGAGGTAACCTCCACTGGGTCCCGCCCCGTTGTACAGCTAGGGCTCTAATCAGAAATTCATTTCAGAGAATTTGAGGATACCAAGAGCTGCTTCGCAAAGTGCAATGAATATTCTGTAGTTGCAGAAATTATGCAGGCTATTTGCGACCAACGACAACAAGGTGCGTTTCTCTTTCCTACCTATTTTCAGTATAACGATGCTTGTATTCTATTAAGCGTTACCCATCTTGAAGCTAAAGCGTATTTGGGGGTTGGGGTCAAACATAACAGACGTCGAAAGTTGAGGAAAAAGTTGAGTTCAGGAAATCACTCGCATGATCAGGGTCAAAAAAATTGAGTTCTCGACCATTATTGCCTGATTTTTCAATTTTTGGTCGATTTTCAGGGGAGCAGACTTTTTCTCGGACCGCAGGTTGTTGAGATAGTTTTTCGCTCACCACTTACATATATAGTTGGGGGTTTCCCAAAATTCGTAGTCATACATACTATCAACATTGACACATTAGTACAAAAACCATTCAAAACATGCAAACCATACAAACCAAAAACCATTTCAGAAGCTATCAAACATTTGTCTTGCGTTTTCGAAAATCCAGCACTTGAAAACACTGAAGAACTTGAAACTGTTTGCGAACAAAAGTGTCCGAATGAAGATGCAGCGATGAGTGATTTTTCCGGACCTACCAGTGCAACTTGCCAGTAAGTCATGCGCAATTTTAAAAAGTGTGTGGTGTTGCACAAAATGCAGCAAAAAGCTTTCTAGTCAGTGAAAAGCAAACGTTCTGATAAGTTACGTCCAAGTTACGACTTTTCAAGATGATTTCTTGGTGGTAAATTTATCGCATGCTCATGTTTCGCTCAGTACCGCCAACTCTCAGTAGGGTGAGCGTTAAAACAGTCTCCTTTTTTAATTGCCCATATATCAGTGAAACATGAACCAAATTTCTTAATTCTTGTTCTAGACAATACCTTAAATACTTTCAGAACATGTGTTTCAAATTGCTGTGTTATTGATTTAATATTAGCTGAGAGATTCGAAAACACATTGTTAACGAATTTTCTCCAAACAGTATATTCGTTTCATTCCGTTCGAGACCGAGGGGGTCCGATCCCTCGCTGGGCGGTTGACCCCCTGGACCCTCCCCCCTGGTTACAGGTATGATTAAGGGGGTTGGGGCCTAAGCTGCAAGCCTCTGGAGGATGCTATTCACGGAGTACAATGAGGTCCCTAAGTCTCCCTAAGTCCGACCCCCTAGACCCCCTGGTTACAGGTATGCAAGTGGGCGTACCTTTGGGGTACGTTAGGCCCCAACCTGAGAAAAAACCTGACCCCCCCTGGAAATCGGCCGAAAAACCGTCAATTTGATAGTTTTGCAAACCTAGTGAAAAATGGAAGTTTTTAAGGTTCAATGTTGCATCCATCCCCAAGTTTTGAGATTCGGTCATAAATCCCCCCACTTCGAAATTTGTTACAACTATACCCTTCGCCCAAATCTGCGATATGGTATATTTATGGTATATTTTTAGGTTTCTGAATTGCGCGGCGACTTGCTGGACTGATGCCTTTGCCCAGCAATGCCCCGAAGACCAAAAACCCGAAATTAGCTCATTTTTGCGTGGCATCATGATGAAAATTGTGATGGCAGAGATTGACAAAGAGAATCCATCGGACGCCGCTGCCATTTCGAATAAATGTTTCAACAAAACGAAGAACGTTCAGAACAATCGGTCGTCAGCTAGTAGCGTTGCAATCAATTTGTCGCTGATCCTACCTTTAGTACTAGCTAAAATGTTAATTTAATTGGCACGAATGATCAAATTATTGTTTGATTATAGGAAGCAAAATAAACGGTTAGTCGGTATAAAAACCCATCCCTGTACCATTCCGCGCTTGCCATATGCAGTCATGAAATAATAATGTTTTTATCAATACTTATGCCTACTTAATGCATACTCTACTCTGTTTGCGTAAATACATTTTTGAACTCTTCGATAGGTTCTTACCGACGACCCGAGTCAAATCAATGCTGTTAAAGCACATAGAGCGACATTTAGTGAATTTCTTTCGACGGCAGTTCGGTACAGTCGAACCCGGATGTAAAAACCACTCTTCAGTTTCCCTGCCGGCTCTTACATTAGCGTTCGACTGTACTGGTTTTTACAATTTCCCAAGAATTTGCGCAAAATAACGTTCGGCGCGAGACACTGATAAGAGACATTTTCCGGTTTTTGAAGTAGAACGAGTTCTTAATTCATGAAGTAGGACACTTTGATTGTAAAACAGGTAGAAAATGAGAAGTCGAAAAACAGTTTCGAAAGTCGAAAATTTCGGTAATAGATGATAGACTTTATAGTGTAGATATCTTGTACTGTAGTTTAATGTCTCGCATTTGGTCAACTAATACCGAAATGCTTTTTTAGTATTTGTTGCTGGAGCATCAGCAGGTCGGTTTGTTCAACAATATTCCCGCTCAGTATTCGTTTGCTTGCTAAGTGCCTTCTAATTTTGCTATCTAACGATTCGTCAACGTCTTCGTCGTCATCTTCTTCATCTGTGTTTTCGAATTCTTTAAAATAGAACGGGACTAGAATTGCAAGATGACTCGGTTTGATTGCCAAACTCAAATTGTTGTGCAGGTCGTCATTAGCTTTCAAGCTGCCACCTAACAAACTCGACACCTTTTGTTCAACATTATTCATTAGGTGAAAGCGACTATGGACAACAATTCGCTCAACGGGACCGCCTTTCACACTGTGCCCAGGCGTAATAAATCGGTTGGAAAAGAAGCGTTTCCATTCATCAATTATCGAAAGTGTTCCACGAATAACCGTATTGAGTGCAATATGGTAGAAGTCCGGAAAGCGACAAAGCGCATCTGCTAATCCATCAGTTAGGAGTTGCGGCTGCATCGATCCGGTTATTACAATTGTTGTGGTACCTGTGTCCATCGAGCTGGAAGACCTTTTCAGTTTGTCTAACAGTCGATCTAGAGTACTTCCCTCAATAGCCACTTCATCGCAGAATAAGTCGTCATCAGGCAACCATTGATCAGATGATTCAACAAGAAGTGATCTGTTCACGACAACGATTTCTCTTTTAAGAGCATCAGAGTGATTGTCTGCCACAAATTTTTGAAATAGCGATTCAAGCTGCGATGCTACTGTGACAATCAAGACGCGTCCTGGTTTGTCCACATGTGCAGCTGTCAGTGCTCTGAGTAGCATAGTGATAGTTTTTCCTGCCCCAGGTGGCCCAGTAATGATCACATTCTTCTCGGTGCATTCTACTGCACGTAGCTGCTCCTTGCTCAGAAAAACTGATTCAGCTTTAACTGAGGACAAATTGACACCTCTGTTATTGAAAGATATTTGCTCTTCATTTGATGTCTTTTTTCTTTCAAATTCCTGTCGCTCGATGATCCGGTAAAGTTCCAGCGCATTGGACGTCAATGAGACGAATTTCGCAGAACGATATCCAATAATCGCTGCAATGAATGAGATCACTGAGCTTGTGATTGGTTCGCGTGATCTTTGTTCATAAATTTGGTAGTATAATAGTATAATATAGTATAATACCCTACTGGTAGTATAATACCCTACAGTAATAGTGCCTGATCAATCCCTCGTCTCAACAAGAAGATTCAACTGCCCCAAACAGTCAGCAAGAGCACGTCATGAACAGCCAACCAAATCTACGCCACAAGGCCGAGCCAATCGATGGTAGTCGATTTGGTGTTCCCTTCTCAACAAGAAGAATCGACGAACCGAATAGCTCGGAAGTGATATCATATCGATGATTCATGATGTTCTAGAACTATCAAGGCCACAGTTCTTCATGATGTTTTTAACCCTACCGAAACTGTATATAAGCTAACGATTTCTCTCAGTAGGGATCACGTTATAGTTGTGTGCTGCTATTGTATCTTTCCCTGCTCTACTGTGCTACAGTCTAATAATAAAGGTGTACGGTGAACCTCTCGGAATTTGCACAGTACGACAGGGGTCTCAGGAGTTGCAGAATCAGGTTGCAGAAATAAGCTGCAAAACCTCTGGGGATTTCGCAAGCAACTTCTTGTCGCTAATAATGAGCAGTCAGAAAGCACAAAATTGTTGTGAAATGTGCGTAAAAGAAGCAGTCTGGCATCAAAATTGACTCAGGCCAACTGTTAATTTTAAAGTTAACAAGCTGGTCAGTGGATTTCGCGCAAGTGATGAGTTCGCTGATTATCATTCAAAATATTAGAGAATTCTTTCAAATTAAGCCCCCTTCAGTGAAATCCCTCTCGAACCTGTTCTAATCATTCGAGTCCCTGGGGCTCTACTGTATTCGATCATATGCGGTGTGTTTGAAATATTCCAATCCACCTACCGGATCCTTTTGCTGACCACCGTTGTCAAGAGAAATTAGCACGAATAATATAATAAGCAACGGGCATTGACCATTCACGGTAAAACCCGTAAAGTCGTAAACTCAGATCGCGTCGCAACTTCATATAATTAGAATGTATGATAAAGCTATCTCTTAGTGTGCACAATTTGTCTCAAGTTGACAGCCTCTAGTATTCGCTCGTGTCGTAACTGGGAGCGCAGCAATGGCACTGGTGCTGTCCATAAAGACCTTTTCGCTCATATCTTATCACTAGTCGCATCGTTACGCTGTCGTCATGACCGTGTACTTTGACATTGCATATATTCTAATACTCTTTGTTTATTTCAACCAAAAATATTCTGATGGCAGAATGGCATTTGGTATTTGGATATATTGTATGCTTTGTCAACGCTGATGGAATCGACTTGCTTTGTGATGAACGGCGTAGATTCTATCAACAACACTGCTGTCTATCACAATGCTTGCTTGCTCTTCCGTAAAATTGTTTTCTGCTTTATCCCAATGCCAGAATTGGCAAAATCATGATTGAAGTCGTTCCTGGCTACTTTCGACAAAGCCTAACTTTTCGTTGCGTTTGGCAGTGCCCAATTTTCTTCTTCTGCTGACATATATCAGACATCATCATACATCATTATCATTGACCATAAAAGTCCATCTAAAATTGTTGCGTGGGACTGCCGCTTCGTAAACTTGTTCACTGTCCACAATAACTGATATCTTTGAAGTTTTATACATAATAAGGTTCAGTTGTTCTAGGCACTGCAAATGTCTCACTACTTCGCAAAAGATTGCAGTCGCGTTGAACATCACCGTTTGATCATTTTCGCTCTCCCATCCAAATTTTGGATCACTAATCCAAAGGCTATTTATCGATCCGCATCCATTTATAGCTTGCAAAATTTTCTTAAAATAGTCCTCACTCTCAAAAAAGTGAGCTTTTAAGCGAATTGTCGCTAAGTTTTTGCAGTGAATACAAATATCGCAGATAATTGCCTCCAAGGCTGGGATTTCAAATTTGCAACTGGAAAAGGCAAGCGTATCAAGAATTTTCATCTTGCACCAAGGCAAAAATGGTTTAGAAAATGAAAAATTTGCAAGACTTATCTCTTTTAATTTTAGAAATAGCGGAAATCGTTTGTCAAAGTCCACATGCTCTATGTTCAAAGCACAAATACTAATTTCCTCTGAATAAGATAAGCATTGCAGTACGATACTTATGTGCGCATCGTGACCCGCTGTGAGTACAGATAAAGGAGGCAGACATGTTTCAGAAGCACTAATGTATTCAATCTCTCTTTCTTCGTCATCACTGAAGTAAATCTTGACTGAATGAAAAAAGATAGTTGCTTCGGGACTTATATTTTCAATGAAATACCGCACCGTTGCTATGAAACTTTCGGCGTTCAAAAAGTGCAGTCGACTGATACCGATATCTTTTATCATTTTATACTTGGGCAAGGATAAGCAACGTGCTGTTCGCAAATCTGAACCTTCTGATGACAAATTTTGAATTGTTAGCGCATCAAAGACCAAAGTCTGAAGGAAAGTCATGGCACTTAAGTCGATCAGATCGGTCAAAATGAAAAAATCGCCAAATAATCGAGTGCTTCTAACTTTATAACATGTGCTCAATATGTGATTCAGCTGCGTGCTTGACGTAAGTAATGAACCAATAAATTTAAGATCCAGCGATAATGTTTCGTATTTTTGAAAGGTAGTGCTAAGACGAAGGAGAGCATCGTCGTCCGAAAAAGCAGCACGCCACATAAATTTTTCCAATTCGTTCATATCTTTATCTTTTTCTTCATTTATGTCCTTGGCGAAAATTTGTTTTGCTAAGGTTTCATTAACTGCATTGCTTTCTGGCCAAAAGAAGTATATTCCGCCCGCCAAAAATTCTTGAATAGTTCTATGAGGAAATACATATTGCGTTTCCATTCGCAAACCAGCGTAATTTTCTTCACGAGCAAGAAGCCCAACCTTTTGTATGACGTCGTCAAAGTTATATTTCACGAGATCGTCACGCGTAAAAATGTTTCTATCGTAAAGTTCAAATGCCATCGTGCCCAACCTTTGCAGCATTGGAAATGCGAGAAAATGATCCTGGATTATTCGCCAATATTCATCATCGCAGTTAGATATATCAAAACCGAACAAACTTGGAACATTTAGCTCCGCATGATCAGTTTGATAGCGGTCCAATAACCACCAAATAATACAGCGATAGAGCTCGAATACTGTGTTCTTTTGAATCTTGTCGTAAACTAGACAAATGAATACCAAAAATAGCGGAGTTTCGGCAATTTCGTCAAGACTAGGGCTGTCTTGAAGACATTTTTCAACTTCATCAATTTTCTTCTTGCCATTAGTCACCCCGTGAAAGTGAGCCCGAACGTAGGCTGATTTTTGTTCGTATTCGTCAAATCCTAAGACGGTTGCCGAATTCAATATGTCATGCCGGTTCATATGCGTTGATAGTGGCCCCGGCCGCGTTGAAACAATTATATTAAATAGCAACGGTTTTCGCAGTCCTCCACGCTGCTGCAAAAAGTTGCAAAGTTCAGTACATGGCACTTTCACCTGAGCCTCGTCAAAACCGTCTAAAAGCACAAGTATGCCACTATTATCGCATAGTTTGTTGCTTTCAATTAGACGAATTAGGCTATCAATATATGCTTCTTTTATATGCTGAAATCCACTCTGAATCATTGAGGACACTGTTGGAAATTCCTCTTTCTGAATGTTTCGAAATTCGACGTAGAACACGAATTTATAGTTCTCAAATTTTCCAACAGCCCAATCGTATGCTATTCGACGCATTAGCGAAGTTTTACCGCTTGCCGCTCTGCCTTCAATTACCAAGAATTGGTTTCCGTTTTCAAAAGCTTCTTCAATCAATTGAAAATGATTCATAATTTTTCTTTCATCAAAGTATTCATAATCCTCGTCTTCGTCTTCTTCTTCCCCAAACCGCGATGTCTCTTCTGCGCTCAAACTGCCCTCGTTATGTTCATTTTCTTGATTTTCGTATTCACATTTCTCCCAGTTCTTTCTTAATGCAATTGAAACCCATGTGTTTTCAATATCGACTGTGTACGGAAGCGAAAAAGGGTTAACTTTTCTGAAACTCGTTTTGTAGAGATTTTTTAGTGCTTTTTCAGCTCTGTTGAGAGTGTCATAATCAATGGGTGCTAAAGTATCGGCTATTTTCATTGATAGTGAGCACCCCTGGCCAATTTCAGCTTCATTAATTCGCAACGATTCTAGAGCTGCTATAATGCTTTTTGCAAGATGATCTTGGTTGGACTTTTTCAATGCTTCAACAAAGATATCGAAGGCATCTCGGCCGGCCTTCGTCAACATTTGAACAAGACAGAAATTCTTCAGATATGGCGTGTCTTTCGCCTAAATGATATGTGCAGCACAGTTATTAATTCACGCTTGCACCCCTCTGCACTCCTATCACCAGAGAAAGACATCGGTCGGGGCCTGGTAGATATGGAATCCTACAAAATTCCGAAAATCCCATTCTATCCTATGTTAACTTCAAAATTTTTCGTGGTGGAAACGTTTTGTACCCCCAGAAATTTTTGCCAAAGATACAATCCGGGTTGGGGGGTTGGGGTGTGTCCCCCGTACCCCCACGTCTTGGTCTGCCTACCATTTAAATCAAAGCGGCAAAAATCCGGGGACCAACCCAGGGACACCCCATCCTAAGAGCACTTTTGAAAAGTTGAAGTTTCGATTTGGCTGAAACTTTGGCAAAACAAAGTTGAGACAATTATAAGAAAATTTCCAAGAGGGTTCCGCGAAATACCTGATGTTGCACCACTAACACGAAATCGGTTACTTTATATCATTTATTACTTTTTGGTCTGGTATTCAGGGTCGTCCGCAAGAAGGTACGGCTATGAGAGATTTACGGTCCGCAGTACCTCAATCTCCTCAAAATTGACGAAAGTTAGAACTTTTTTCTCGATGAGGAAGGCGAGGACTTCGGTGCGTGCCATTTTCTCTGCCAGCTGACACAAACATTGTGTCAGAGCAGTCTTCTTTATTTCGTCCATGTCATATTAGCAGTGATAAGGCAGCTCAAAACCAAAAGGGCAGTGACGTTCAGCAGATGATCTACTGTATTTTCAGAATGTTACTCTTCTCCCGAAAGAGCTGAAACATAAATCAATGAACAAGTATGCCGGCTGTTCATGAATGCTCAGAGAATCAGAATATAAAGGCAAGGCATGAGCCTCGAGCAAGCGCGTAGCTAGGAGGAGCGCGAGGGGCATTTCCTCCCGGTTTTTTTGAAATTTTCAGTGTGCTTATCCCTCAGTTACCCAGTTCCGAAGTATGCCCCAGTTACCCGATTCAGGCTACGCGCCTGGCATCCAGAATTGCCAAATATTTCTGGCATTTGGCAAATTGCCTTGAACAGTAGTTTTTGATTCTATACTGAGAAATGATAAACAGTATCTCAGTTATATGTTGTCCAAACTCCGTATTTTCGATAATAAATGAAAGGAATAGTAGAACAGTTCGTTTAAGTGAGTTTCAACCCAAAATGTGTAACTATAACGAAAATATTCAAAAACAAAGTTGTGTCATTACTTTT
>JAQGAX010000260.1:0-19351 GCA_034698105.1 Plectus exinocaudatus | reverse complement strand
GTAAAGTTAAGTAATACTTAGCGATACTCAGCGCTATGCTTCATAACGGACTTAAGTATTACTTAACTTACAAACAGCCTCTTAAGTTTTCTATCCTGCACTACTGTTTTCCCTCGCCGACAGCTCCTCCTCCACATTGTGAATCCGAGTATATTGGATGTGGCGAAGAATGGAATGTTGCTTTTGCAGGGAACACGGCTCTGCACGATGCGGCTGAGGCTGGCCATGTAGCAATTGCGCAGATGCTGCTGGACGCTGGCGCTCACATCCAGAAGGACGAGCACGGCCTGACGCCGATGCTGAGCGCCGCCATGATCGGTCACAAGAATGTCGTTGACTTGTTTCGGCCCATGTGTACCACTGAGGAGCAGATCGATGCGCTCAAACTGCTCGGAGCCACCAATATCGACAAACGGCGCGATATCAGTTCGGCCATTAGGGTCTGGCGAGAAGCCGTCTCCCTGCAATCGGTCAGACTGATTTCCATTCTTGCCATTTACTCATTTATTTCACGCTGGAATTAGCGTTCACGCGTTTTGCTTTTTGGTTTATATCAGGGGCGAAACTAGGGGGTGCTAGGGGGGCTCAGCCCTCCCCCGGTTTTTTTTGCCAGCCCCCCTGGTTTTCCGCAATTACCCTCAGTTTTTTAGACTTTCAATAGGGCCAGCCCCCCGGTTCCCCGAGTTGGCCCCGTCTTCGAGGTGGCCCCCCTGGTGTACCGGTACTAGCTTCGCGCCTGGTTTATATGCAGTGACAACTAGAATTTGAAAGCGTTATCCGTTGTTTTAGAAGGCAGTGGTTGTTTCAAATGCTGACGAGCTGAAAACGAAAGTCGTTTACAAGTTCGAGCTACCTATCGTCTACGAACAGGCAAAGGAGCTCGACTCGGAGTCTTATCTGGACGCGATTCTGGGCGATCCCGATTCGCTGAGAATGCAGGTTTGCGTTGCTGTCTGCTGATCTTCGGGCCGATGACAGTGTGCCTGCAGGCGTTGCTGATTCGCGAGCGCATTTTGGGTGATCGACACCCAGAGACCCATTATTACCTCAGATACAGGGGTGCAATATACGCAGATGTCGGACAATTTGAACGGTGCTTTCAACTGTGGATACATGCTCTCAATCTACAGGTAACGGTTCTCGTACTGTTCAAGATTGCGATTAACTTGATTAAGTCGTCAATTTGTTTCAGCAATCGTGCCTCGAGCCATTGAATCAAATGACACAGGCGACCATCCTGGCTTTCGCCGAAATCTTCGGCTATATCTTAAACGAGCGCTCACTGACCAGGAACGCCGAAGCTCCGATGACACTGACCTCAGAACACATTGTGGCCGTACTGGACAAGGCTGTCGACGAAATCGAGCGCGGCTGCGCCGAGCAGGCGCCGCCGATCGCGGACAACGACGAAGGGTGTCATGGAAGAATGGCTGTTGTTTGTCTGTACCTAGTCGAGCTGATTGGACGGCTCGAGTCGGGCAAGCCGCTGGACGAGACGTGCATGTTGCGCGCGCTGCGGCGATTAGTGCGCGTGGGGACGCGCGCCTGCGATGGCTCCAGCCCGCTGCACGCCGCCTGCGACGAGCAGTCCAATGCCGCCGGGCGTTATCCGACCGCTCGTTTCCCCTCACTATTTGTCGTCCGTCGTTTGTTGGCCGTCGGCGCCGACGTTTGGGCCAAAGATGGAAAGGGTTAGTTGATGAAGAATGTAATATATCTGAGCGATGGTTGATATGAATTGTATCTCAGGCAACACGCCGTTGCACGTTGTGCTGCGCAACAAGCAACCGCGGCCGAGCATCGCCAAGTGCTTGCTGGCACACGGCGCACCAATCCTGGCGCGCTCTTCCGACGACTTGACGCCGTGGAGTCTGGTGAAGTCTAGTGCGGTGATGCGCGCAGATATGAAGCCGGGCCGGTTCCTGACGCTCAAGGGTTTGGCGGCCAGCGCGGTTCGACGAGCCTGCATCAACTACAAGGACGCTATACCTCACGACCTGCTCGAGTTTGTCGGCACGCACTGAATTCAGCTGCGCGGCTAATCTGTCGTCGTCGGGTGTATCTGATGGCTGGCCGTCGTTCTGTGTTGTTAGTCGGTACCAGTAAGTTAATGCTTGCTGCTTTGTGTAGCACGTGATAGTATTCGATTTGAGTACGATGTTTTTGCATAATGTTTTCTTTAACAGATTACAATCTTTGATGAAAGTAAATAACTTATTGTACAGTTTTTATCTACATGCGCAAATAACTACTCTAGCGTGTCAAGACAGTTAGTGGAAACAGAATGCTTTGACATGTGACTGAGTGCCTTTGTCAATTCAGAGATACCGGGTTTTTTTGAATAAGAGCCCCGGGGGCGATTTTTCGGATGGACTTTCCGAATTAGCGCCCCCCCCCCTTCCCACACAAAACATAGAGGGCGCATTTTTGGATACAAAGTGCGAACGGACAAAGTGCCAAAACCAAATAAGCGCCCCATGGAAGGTTATCGAAAAATCCGGTACTAACATTGTAAGGTTCAGAAAGTTTTGTTGGGTTTCTCAGGTTGGCTCCTGTAGTTACGACAGTCTGAGACTTGGTAGGCACGGCGGTAGTTTCTGTCCCGGAGAACCGTGACGGGCTTGATGAATCAGTGCAAGTGACAGTGGAAGACGGGCTGCAGTTGATCGATCAGCCAGGGGTCGCGGTTGATGTCGGCAAGTTGGTCTGATCCGATGACATCCCCGTCGCGGTTGTCATTCGGAGCGCCGTCTCCTCTCTTTCGGCCGCGCGCCGATGCCATCGCTGTTATTTCACGCATCTCAGAAACAAGTTTCTCCAGCCCAATCATTCCTACATGTTCGCGGCGCTGAGAATTAACTCATCTGTTGTCCGCGCCCTTAATCTGGCGGGCGTCTTACTCTGTTGGTTTATTGCCGTCGTTTTTCGTCGCTGTCGTCCAACTGGAAATGATACCGCTTGAATATTGGTGGTCTCTGTTCACCCTTGCCATTGTCTGCGGTAAGTCGGTAGTGGTGCGGGACGTGGCAGGCAGGTTCGGTGCTTTACCAATCGCCCTTGACGAGCGTGACGGGTGTGGTGGAGCTTTACGAGCGCGTGGCGTCTTGCTTCTGGGTCGTTGCGCGATCAGAGGACGATTTCGCGTGCGTTCGACACGAAAATGAACAGCGGCAGAAGGCAACGTAGTGCGAGCCCCTAATTTGGCGTCAATTAGCAATTGCCGACCAGACAAAGCGGACACCTGCGCCGACGGGTTGATTTCTCGCCTGCTGAACCGTAATAGCGCAGTATACTCTAGGTATATCGGAATAGTAAGCGGATGTTGCGGACCGGAGCATTTAGCATTCACGATTCTATATCAAGATGACCGCTGTCATTTTGTGACATATGGCCAGGTCAATCGACTAATCCTCAAATAAACAAAAGACAGGATTAATCAATCTAACTGTGTGCGCCATTGTTTTGCCAAAGTGGCAGGTGTGCGACCCTCGAGCGAAACTTGGGTCAATGTTTGTGCGAGGAGCGGCGATCTGTTCGATATCTTCCTGTCGACCGCTGGACGGCCAATTTGGCGTTGTCGAATTGACCGAAAAATTAGGGTCAGCTTGTGAATCAACTAATAGAGAAGATTAGCCAGGGCGGCGCTAATTGCTCTAATAGGGCCCACGCGAAATTACGCACCCAACGACAGGACGCCGGTCTATCAATTGCTGCGCTTCTTCCCGTCGACAGCACGCGACGTTGATGCGATTGGCCGACTGGCGACGCCAGATGAGAAATAGCCAACTATTGTCTCGGCGAACGTCGTGAAATTATGGCCGTTGATGGCGCCGTTAGTCACCGACTGCACCCCCCGGCCGCTTCGGCCAGTCAACACTCATGATCGATGCGTTGTTTTGCTGTCCGTCGAGGTCGGACACGGATTTCTTTGCACTCGAGCTGCAGCTTCGCCCAAACAACCAACGGCGCACGGCGATCGCCAGTCGGGTGTACCTGGCTGAGGTCCACTCGACAGCCGGGGCATCAGTTGGAGGTGGGGCAGACGAACGAGACACTTGTGGCGTCTCACGGCATTCTGCGGCGGTAACGAATACCGACCAGGTGTTGCACGAAACAGCAGTCGGTCTGGCTAGATAAACAAAACATCACGTAGCCTTAACTGCCCCTATCACTGCTGGGCGCCGTTGAAGCGTCGCCCTGAACAATTGCGCCGGTTTTTTCTGGCCAACGAGCGTACCTAGTCGCTGCTGTTCGTGGAGTGGATGGACCGCTTTCTGGCGCCATTGCAAGTCCTGCTGCGGGCCGACATGGCGGCCAGCCACTTCCCGCCCGTCTTCTCCGACCAGCAACACTACACCGACTACTGGCTCTCGCCCGAATACGACAGTTTGCGTGAGTTCTGCCCTCTTCGCAGTTCGAACAATTCGCACGCAATGGCCTTGCGCAAATGCGCTCTCATAGAGCCTCTCGACGCGCAAATCGCCTCAATGTAGTTCACCGCGGTTCAATATCAATAATGTATCAATCGCCCAGCAAATGTCGCACAGTTGAGCGGTTGAAAAGCCAGAAAGGACCTTGGTGGGGGGTGTGTTTCTTTGCGGACCAGCGGTTTCTGTCTGTTGATGAAACTAGTCTCGTTTTAAAAATGCGTTCCTTGACGGGCGATTTGGATGTCTCGATGTGTGTTCAGATCGCCGACCAATGAGAGCGCGCGCGCGATGTTCAATGGGCGGGGCTTGGATGGCCGGTGCATGCGCAGGCGCGCAACGGTCAGTCGGAACGCAGCGCAGCCGATACGAGCGGCGCTGTTGAATCTGAACGCGCTCGGGAGATGCGAAGTTGTTGCGGCGCACCTGTTTGGCTAAGTAAATCCGAAGAGCGAAGCTGACGGATCAAAGCTTGCGACTGATGAATGTACGGCGATTGTTGGCGCGCTGCGGCTAGGTGGCGCCCAAGAACATGATTGTTTTGCGGGGCGGCGCCTCCCGCAGGCACTTGCCGCCGCCGGCGCAGCCTTCACTATTGCTGTTCATTATTCTTTGCGCCTTGCCTGCGGCCATGTCGGACACCACATTTATGACGGGCGATTTTGACTATCATCAGCAATCGGATTTAACCACTGCTTCCGGTGCGTTGTCAATTTTTTTGTCCTTGTCGTCGCTTGTTTCGCATCATAAATCTGCGGCAGTGGGTCGCTGAGGGCCAATATGGTGTGCGCGATATGTTAATGAACGTGTTCGATGCGAAGCGACTGTCGAACCGCAGATGTACGACGAGGACTGGGTTCGGTGCGGCGGCGACGGGCGAGCAGACGATTGCGTGGGGGTTTGGACGGAGCTCGGGTTACGCGTTATCTGTGCTTTCCGCTCGGCCGGCCCGTGCGCCAAAGTTACTCGAGCGGTGGAGAACCAGTGAAAGCCGATCGTAAATTCCCGCTCACAGACCCGAACCGACCGGTCGTCAACCGGGCAGCTTTGGACGAGATCAATACGCTAAATGACCGCATCGTCCGTCTTCATCTTATCTCCTGTATCGCATGCCGACCGGCGCGCGTCCGCTTTGGCCCGTTCTGAAAAATTCCGTCGTAATCGACCGGCGACGATCGGTTTTGCTCGTTGGTGGGTAGTGCTCGTGGAAAGGATCGCCCTTTTGTCCTCGTTCTCACGCCGTGACGAACGAAGTGGAGCGCTCATTACAGCTGCGGCATGTTGCTTCATTTTGCAAGGGAGTCGTTCGGTTGCGAAGACCGAAGGGGAAGTGAGAGCCATTGAGCACAGGCGCCGAGCGACGGCGCCGGCGAACGAGCCGAAGTAGTTAGCGGTTCGCCCAGACGAGCAGCTGATGGCATAATTTCTCCGCGTAACGACCGCGGTTCTTACGGCTGTCAGGCTCAGCGTTCGTTGGCACCTCTCTGCTTCAACCGCTTTCCCTCCCACCGGCGCCCGACAGTTGTCAGCTCCGGTTGGCGATAACTACGTGAACGCCGGACGCGCCATCCTGGAAATGGGCGGGCGTTTGTCGCTGTTTGTAAGACACTGTGCGACAAGGCCGGGCGGCTGGTGCCCGTGAGCGTCGAGTTGCAGCCGCGGGCGATGGAGCGCCGATCGGAGGGACGACATACGAAGGATTAGTGGGGCAATGCGTAAGACGGGTTTTTCATCGTCGGCTGCCTTTTGGTCGGCCCGCCCGTTCGCTTTCTCGCTACGGACGATCAGCGGGCACTTTTTACACGCCACCACTCGCTGTTCGATATGCCACCCGCCACCTTCTCTTTCACACGTGTTATTAGCGCAAATTTACTGCCTCTTCGCGTTCTTTGAGTGCGACAAATCGGCGCGAGCAACCGATCCGAGCAGACATAAACGGTTCACACCCACTTGTTTGTGGTTTATGGCACCAAGCGATCTGTAATGGAGCCGGTCCGTATGAACGCAGGTCGGGTTTCAGTCGACACGCCTTGACCGCCGTTGTTGTTGTGGTGTGTGACAGGTAGCGACTGCTGCTGCCGCTTTTCGCACAGTCTGTTTGGTGACTCGACGAAGCAGCCTGTGGTGTGCAATATCTGCGACTAAGCCGAGCAAATTTCAGCGTCGGAAAGCCAGGTAATTATGGATAGTCCGGAAGAAGCGACCAGAATCGAGGACAACGGTCGCCCACCAATTCTGACTCAGGGGCCGAGCGATTCTTACGTGATCAGAAATCGTCCGGCTACTCTGACTTGCCGAGCGCTGAACAGCCGACGAATTCGCTTCAAATGTAACGGGAAATGGGTTCGTTTTTTCATTCATGCCCTTGGTGACAGTTAAATTGGAATTACATGAATGTTATAGATCGACCAGACACGACAGGTGAACAAAGAAGGGACTGATCCACTGTCCGGTTTGCCGTATTTCGAGTCGTCGATACCCGTGCACCGCCAGGAGGTCGAAGGCTATATCGGATTCGACGGCTTCCAGTGCGAATGCTACGCGTCATCGGGCGAAGGCTCGCAGGCCGTCAAGAGTGACAGTGCCGCCGTTAAGATCGCCCGTAAGTCGATTGTGTTTGTGTTGTTACTGGTGATGGGTGTGCGCGCTTTACCGAACGCGAATAATCCGACCAAGGACACGGCGGACAGCGCGGTTTTTTCGTTGTTCCGATCGACGATCAAAAACACGGCGGCCGTCGTCTCGCACCTGGCGGGCGCCGACCGGACGGATGACTCTCGTATGGTACCCGGCGACTGCGCCCGGACGAACCTGCTGCAAGAGATGTTGGTCGCGTTGGTGGGTGTGGTGGTTGCGGCGACGGCGCAAGGCGAGATAATCCTCGCCGATGGATGTTTTGTCGGCTCGCACGTTCCGGTTAACTCGCGGGCGGTCAGCGCGCCGGACGTGCGTCGCATGTCATAATCGCTCGCCGGCCGTCGAATCAGTCGCGCCGTCAGGGACCGCGGCGGCCGATTTGTTTCCGCTCGATCGGCAATCGGTATGCGTCCGTCGCGAGTCGACAAAGTGTGCCGCTCCCCTGCCCGGAGACGATCGCGGCGTTCCGTAATTAGAGGTTGCCGAGGGGTTAACGGTGTAGATTTAGCGCTAATGGTGCGCGGACGTTTTTGTCGGTTTTGTGCGCTGCGGTGGTCGGCGATGACCGCGCGTCGAGGTCGGCCGCTTTGTCGGCGGTGGTCGGTCGCCCGAGGCGCTCACATTGCGGCGATTCGTCGTCAACGGACGGCCGGCCGGCAAGGGGTCGGCTCGACGTTGACTCAGCAGCGCTATTGAACTGGCCAATCGGAACTGGACGTTCGGTTTTTGCCCGTCGAACCGGCTAATCTGCTGGCGGCTGGCCGCTGGCCGCAATCGGTTCTTGATTCAGCGGCTTGATTCGATCGCCGCCCTAATTGTTAGATGGGTTTATTGAGTTTGGCGCCGCTTACCAATCGGTCGCCGGCCGGCAGCTAACTCAATTTGTCGCCAAAGCGATACCCTCGCAGCATCATCACCGCACGTCCGTAACACGCCTAGTGGCCGATCGGTCGGTCAGTGGCCGCGCTGACCGCCACCCACCACGACGCAGCACGCATGTCCTGGCAGGCGCGCCTTTCCGGTCGGCTAATGCTGGCGGGCGCTTTCTGGCAAATTGGCTGGTCATCTCCTAATGCGCGGCACATTTCTTATGATGCCCGCTGGTCGCTGGCCGGCTGTTTATCGCCACGAAGAGGTGGTCGAGGCAGGTGCAGCGCATGTTGTCTTCATTAGGCGCCGGTTTCCGGCCGACCAAGCAAACAAGATCGGATCGCCCGGCTTGGCGTTCGTCTATCGCATTTGGCCCGTCGTCGCTCTGGTGCGGTGCGTCGGACACGGACGAGAACCGGGAATAGTCGGCGGCGCGAACGGCAGCTGTCGACGATGGGCGGTTGTGGGCGAAAGTAACTCTGCGGACGAAGAAGGGCCGTGCGTGTACGACGGCGGGCACGGCCAGCTGCGGTCAATTAACACCGTACCGGGAAAAACGCGTGCCGACAGGCACCACACTCTTATTCACAACACGAGGGCTCGTGCTGCTTTTTCCGGCGCGCCCTCTGCCCCTTACTTTATGACGCTTCTGCTGTCTATCCTCGTGCAGGACGCCTCGACCGACTGCACGCGCAATGCATTCGCCATACAACGCTGACCGGTGTCGGATTTCTCCTGTTTTGGTCGCAGACAGGCGCAATTAGCGCCTCGGCAATTAGTCGCCGCCGAAATACGAATCGCCCGTCAGGCCACCGCAGACGTCAGGTGCTGGACGGAGCTCATACGCAAGCGCTTATGCTGCCACTGTTATGCATTATGCGCTCGATCGCATTTCAAACGTCCTCCGATGCGCGGCGCACGCAACATTGGCCGCCTCGAGTGCTCTCTTGCCTGGGGGTCAATGGGCAACGCGCAACTCCTGCGGCAGTCTGATGGCTTTGTTTGGCCAGCGTCCGGCAGTCCGTCGCCGGCCGGTGTGTGCCGAGGGGCTTATGCGGTTTTGGTTTTTCTTGCGGCAATGGCCTCAAGGGCCTCTTACCCCTTGCAAGATTTGCCCTCTTGTACCAGAAGTGGTTGGGGTCGTCTTTCGCTGTTCAATGTGACGCTGACGACAGACATCAGCTGCGAACCGCCAATGAACTCAATGTTCGAAACTCGAGAAGAGGGAAAAGAGGGAGGGCGACACTGATCTTGCGGAGAGAAGGATCGCAAGAGGCACGAGGAAATGCGGCGACTCGTCGGGGGCTGAAGGCTGAATCAACAGTCGGCTAAATGGGCGCTCGCAATGGGCAGAGATGGACGGATAGGGGCGGAGGGAAGATTCGGCCACGGCGCGTCTCAATCAAGTCGCACCGCCAGGGACTGGCCAGCGAGCCGTCGGAGCAAAATGCAAAATTGATGCGCTTTAGAACGGCAGATAGCGGTGCCATCCGATATTTATGGTGGCGGCCGCCAAGGTCGTTGATGCAATTTGTTTGCCTTGGCCGATCCCCGGGTGGTCGCCGATTGCGCATCCCCAAGACGCCTGAGCACTAGCATCTTAGCCACCGCCCTCCTTCCGTATTGGAATGCCTTAGCGTAAGGGGAGAAGGCAGATATCTGCAAACGCATCCCGCTTCCTTCATGGCCATACAGAGCCTGATGACAGAACACTATGACACCTTATGCGCAGTAATTTCAGATTTACGCAAACATTTCTACACTGCGCCCACTAACGACAGAGTGCCTGTTGGTCGACAGATCCAGATGCCTTGTTTGCCCCCTGATGGCGATCCGAAACCCGAGGTTTGCGCTCTGCCCGATCTTGACGTGAACATAGTGTGTGTGTTGCAGATCTTCTGGCTGAAAGACGGCAAGGAGATCGAGCGACGAGCAGACAGCAATGTGATCTTGGCCAATGACGGCTCGCTGATCATTTCGTCCGCTCGGATCAGCGACTCCGGCAACTACTCGTGCGAAGCTCGCAACGTCGCCAACCGTCGGAAAACCGATCCTGCTCAAATCTCCGTATATGGTGAGACCGCTGTGCTTTCTTATGCCGTCGCACGCGTGTGTCGTACTTCGGGGTGTGCCGTTGAATCCGGTTATACATCTGTTGTTCGAGGACGGGATTGAGGTGGTTATCGTAGGGGCGCATCGTGGCCTTGGACTGGTTGACTAATTGCCGCAGCGGCGATTGGGCGGACAGATAAGCGCTTGGCGTGCATTTACCGGTCAGTGGGCATGTTGTGTCATCGCGATAACAGACTCATCACTGCTCCACAATGACCGACCCGAGACGGCCGTTTCCTGGCCCGACCCCCGACGGTTGAGCCGCTCTTCCAGGCGCCGGGGATAATGTCGTTGTACGCGCGGCACTTTGGGAAGTTGGAAATTGGCAGGGACCACCTGGCGACCGGCAATCACCGGATTAGTGCTGGGCACACCGACGGTCACAATGCTGCGGAAACGATCGGCGGATCAAAGCAACCGCTGTCCGCGGCCCGTGTAATTGACCGCCCGATCATTGTGATTATCGGTAGTAGCGGCATGTGAAGACACACGCCCCGTCGAAAAGAATCGTCCCTGGCGGTGTCTTTTTCGCTTTTGATTATTGGGCAAAAATATAATACAACCACTGACAGTGTCTCATCGAAGCGCTGTGGATGGAGGACGGGTATCTATCGAACTCCTCTCTTTGTGTGCAGGAGAAGGAATAGGGTGGGTAGCGGGCGGCGGCGCTTGCACGCATGCACACTCAGCGCCGACTGACACTGCGCAGATGATGCATCGGTATCGGTCGGCTGTCTGCTCTGAACGAACGGCGGATATCGCTGCCACTCGCACTGTTTTTGGAGGAAACGACGCGCGAAGTTCTCACGGTCAGTCGTCGATCGGCGGCAGCCATTGATACATGAGGGGATGATCCCGACCCCGATGAACAGACAGTGCACGGTGTCGAGTTTCAGTGAACGGTGCCTGGTCGGCCTGGTCCACATGGAGCGGCAGTTGCGACGTCGATTGCGACTTACTGAAGGAACGGATGCGCGACTTCAAGGAGAGCGGGCGACACATGGCCGACGCGCTGCCCAAGCTGACGAAAAGCCGCAGCTGCACTTCTCCCGCGCCCGTCAACGGCGGCGAGCGCTGTTTCGGTACCGACGTCGAGCACAAGGACTGTCGCACGACGTGCCCGCTGGACGGCAGCTGGACCGACTGGTCGGAATGGTCGCAGTGCAGCGCTGAATGCCACAAGTTTCGCACGCGCGACTGCGCCGATCCGCTGCCCACCAACGGCGGTCAGCACTGCGTCGGGCGCGACCTGGAGACGCGCAATTGCAGCGGCGGCTATTGCAAGAAAGGTGTGCACGATTCTTTATTGTTACTGAGCAGGCTCAACTACTTCCTTATTCAGGCGGCTCGAATGGATTGGGCGATGGTCTGGGATTCGAGACGAGTGTTGCAATGTACGCCGGTCTCGGCTGTGCGCTGCTGCTGTTCATAATGATAGTCGCTCTGATTGTCTGGTTAATCTGTCGCAAAAGACGTTGTGGCAGTCGTCAGAAGGAGCAAGACATTTACTACCCGCACAACTCAGGTAGTTAGCTCGCAAGTGTTCAGCAAGTATCTTTGTTTTTCTAGGTCACCTACGCACGGTGCTTATGCAGCAGCCCGACTTAGCGCACAACTCACTACTTGCTCACACGGACGACATGATCAAGGCGGCCTACTCGCCGGCGCATGCGACCCCTGTTCCGCCCGTGGCTCACATGAGCAGCTTTAGTCTTCGCTCAGGCAAGAGCTCGGGCAGTGGCTACTCGAGCAGTCGACCAGGAAAAACACGTAAGTACCCACGTTCTTGCTTTTGTTCCTGTCCACAGGCGGTTTTTAGGCGGCGGCTTCATCGGCTCGCGAGCGGCGCTGATTGCTGAATCTTCTTCCAACGGTTCGTCGTCGGCTGACAAGACGGCGAACCGAAGTGCCTCGCGGTCGTCGCACAACTCGGACGAGAACTACGCTACTCTGTACGAGTTCGACGTGGTCGAGGACGAGGAGCGACAGAATCGACGCAACTCGGTGCTCTCGGTCGCCTTCCCCGACGGCGTCACCGCCGACGCCGTGGCCGTCAGTCGCGTCTCCGACTGCGGTGGTCGAGTAGCGCTGCCGCACTGCGCAGTCTCGTTGACCGTTCCCGAAGGCGCGTTGGAGTCTCGCGTGTCTGAGGAGATTTTCGTCGCCGTCAGTCGCGATCCAACTGATCGACCACGACTAGCAGGTTCGTTTTTCGCCGCTGTCGTCTTTTTCACACTTTAATTCTTCATTCACTGCAGATGGCGAAACGTTGCTGAGTCCTGTGATTTGGGCGGGTCCGTCGGGGCTTCCGTTCCGTAAGCCTGTGATTGTGTCATTTCAACACTGCGCCCGACTGTTCCCCAAAGACTATTGGCAAGTGACGCTGTACATAAATGAAGGTTCGCCCGGCGATTCTACTGTTTGGGAGGTACGTCGAATGTGTGACAATAGAAATCGGACCGATGCGATTGGGTGATTCTTTTTCAGCCCGCTGTTCGACTAGGCGATGAGAATCTCAACACACCCATGTATTGTCAGATGGATCTGGACTCTTGTCACGTTATGACGGAGTCGTTGTGTCGAATGGCATTGGTCGGTCGTACGCGTCGGTCGCAGCCTCACGCCGCCATCAAACGCGCCAAGCTGGTCGCCTTCGCCCCCCTCTATCCGTCGACGCTCGACTACTCCGTACGGGTCTACTGTGTCGAAGACACTTGCGCTGCGCTGCAGGTTCGTATTATTATTCATTAGCATTCGTGGTTATTTGGCTCAGCTGCACCAATTTCTAATTTTGACTGCCATTAAGTATACTTGCCGATTTCAGGGCGTTATGGCCGAAGAGGAACATCTGGGCGGCTACATGGTGACGGACACACGCGACTTCTGCGTGCTCGAGTCGGGTGACTTGTGCTTCTGTCTGGAAGACGTTTCGCCGGGCTGGCGTGTCAAACCGGGCGCCAACTACCAAGAGATCCCCGCCGCCCACGTGTGGGGCGGAATGCCCGGCCTGCACTGCAGCTTCTCACTTGAACTGTCCAATGGGGAGCGCATCAATGACAACCTGTCCGCCCGAATCGTTGTCTATCAGAAGGGATGCGCCGATGGACGACAGATCCTCCAGATTAACACCGCCGTTGCTTCGGTATGTCGCTTTGCATATCGCTCATTGACTATTGAACATTTTGTTTTTCAGCGATCATCGGCATGTCGATCAGACTCTACGCCGCAGCAGACGGTGGTCAACGCCATGTCCGATTACTGCTCAACGACGACGACGCCTCGTGTACAGGTGGCGACGGCGCGCAGCTTCAAGCTCTCCGCTCAGACCAAGCGAACGTTGTGCGCATACCTGGACCCGCCGACCGAGGGCGAGAACGACTGGCGCATGTTGGCGCGCACCCTCAGCGTCGACCGTTACATACCAGTACGCTGCGGCTACCTGTCGTTCATTGTCAGTTCTAATAACCACTGTTGCAGTATTTCGCAACGCGTACATCGCCGACGGAACACATCTTGGACTTGTGGGAGGCACGGGAAGCCGGCTCATCAATGGCCATCATTCAACTGCTGCAGACGTTGCACGCAATGGGCCGCCAGGATGCGGCGGTCGTGCTTGACCCATACCTGCAGCAGCAACCGATTGACTTGTAGCATAATCTGTTCGTTTTTTCGCTATGCACACATCTTTCTCGATTTCTGCTGCCAAAAACGTCCGCAATTTATTTATATCAACGGTTCGATGGTGCGTTGTTTCGACTTACTGCAATGGTGATGTTGTTATTTTTGTACCGAATTTGATCGCGCGTTCGTCTTTGTTGGTAACCAATGCCTTTTATGCTCCATCCTGTTCTTCGCGCGTAATATTTGAGTCTGTTTCTGAATGACCGTTTCGATGCAATTCAGCGCTTCCTTCATCATTTTTTACAGTCACTGCGCTGCTGACGAGTACTGTACCGTCTCTAACTACCTATCCGAACGTGCTAATTAGCTGCTTCTTGTTAGAGCTGCTACCTCGGAAATGCGCAGTGACTTTAATCAATCTACTGTCTTCTTGACTCTTGTATGATCACGTCGCGGTGAAGCAAACGACTAGGTGCATTCTTCATGTTTAAAGGCTTCATTTTGTCATTAGCATAACCTCTACGTTTGGTGTGTCTGTTGTTGTCCGCAGATTATTTGCATAGAAATTGCTTCTTTGGCCAATGGCAATAAATTCTTTCTACATTTGTGGCAATACATAGTATCCACCTTACTAGCAGCAATCATACACACTGGTACTATTTACAACTTGGATTTCCAAGCCTTGAACAAACCAAGCGCATCATCGCCGCCCTTTTCCTGCAAAGATATAATTTGCCGAGCGCTCACAAGCGTAACTCACTTCAACTTCAGTTCTGGCGTCTTCAATGACAATTTTTCCTTCTTTGTCCACCACTCGCATAGTAGGAATTGTTTTTACTTCATACTTTTCAAGCAGTTCTCTGCAATGGCGCGATAAATCGAACGAACAAATCCATAGGCCCAGCTAGTTTACTTGATCAAAGGCGACCCGAACTTGATGTACACCCAGTCTCCGTGATTTTCTTTGAAATATTCGACCTGGTCCTCGGCAGCTTTGTCCCTTGACACCCAAACGATTTCAAAGTTTTCCTTATGATTACCGGAAACTTCTTCGTAGAATTTCTGAAAAACCACACCGCATCGAATAATTCATTCGCGTCATACAGTCAAAAGTCATACCCGAATCTTCGGCGTGAACATTCGGCAAGGTCGGCACCAGCCAGCAGAGAAGAACAATGCGACCACCTTGTTCTTGAGATGCTCGTCGGCCAGCACAGACGACCCGTCTTTGCGGTAAAGCTCCGCTCCCTTCAGCAATGCTGACCGTCGCGCCGATGACGACAGTCCTCGAACGATTGGTCGAAGCACCAAAGAAGCCATGCTTCTCACGCCTGATCTTCTGCAACTTGTTGAATTCAACCACGAACAAGGCTTTCAGCTGATCAGCTGAAAATATTCAGCTTTCCAACTTCGACAGATCTTAAACACGGTTGTTAGTAAAATACGGTAACAGGTTCAACTGCGCCAAATTTAAACGAGGAGCATTTCCCCGCGCAAAAGTTGAGTTGAGAATATTTTTTTGGGCCATATTTTTTCGTGCATCCGTTCGAACATGACTGTGTCTGATACGAAAGGACTGCTTGAGAAGCCGTTTGACATCGATACAAAGAAAAAGACTGCTACTATTCGCCAGCTGATAAGTTCCGTTCATGAGCACCAACTGAACTCTCGCGAGCTGAGCGAGCGCTTCGTGCTCTCCAACATTAACGCCGCCAACCCGAAGCTGAGCGGTGGACTGAGCACCCAGGAAGCGAGAAGATGTCTGACGCGAGGCAGCAAAAATACGACAATGCCTTCGGCGAAGATGAACAACTGGTTGCTGCTTGTGCGGCAGTTGCGCAACATATTGTGGCTGGCGCTGATCGGTGCCGGTGCGTTCAACTTGACAATATACTTTCTCGACCGGACCGCCCAGATGAAGCTCTACGTCGCACTCTGCATCTTCGGAATCGTCACCGTCATGTGTCTGCTTTCGTTCTTCGCCGAGAAAAAGACACGAGAAGTAAAGGCAATTCTCTTTTCAAATTCTCGCAATGTTCCCATTTTGACGATTCGAATGTTTACTTATTTGAGCATATTGGTTGATTGAACGTTTTGATGAAATGAAAGAGTGTTGTGACAATCAAATATTTTCCGGTTGTTCGCGGCTGTCACGCACTGATGCGAACATGGTGTTCGGTGATTCGCGACGGACGACATTGCACGATTCCTGCCGAGCAGTTGGTCGTCGGCGATCTTCTTTTCATCCGCAGTGGTGTCCATGTGCTAGCTGACGTTCGCTTATTGTTCTGCAATGGACTCAAGTTGGACACTACCTGCTTCATCACCGGCGAGACCGAATCGATTGAGCTGACTGATGAGATCGCTGCCGGCGATGTCACCGCACTTGATGGTCGCAACATCGCTTTTCGTGGATCATTTTGCGTTGACGGAGATGGACTGGGTGTCGTCATTCGTGTCGCCGGCAATACGGTACGGGCATCTTGGTCTCTGTTTGCTGCGCTCATGTTTGCTTTCTGGTTTTGCAGTTGATCGACCGCTTGATGTCGCAGCAGATCGTGGAACACAAAAGGAAGATTTCCTGGAGGAGCGAGGTGGTCAAGCCCATCAGGTTCATCATCTTACTGGCGCTGACCTTGGCGACGGTCATGTCCCTCTGGGACGCGTACATGTCAAACTTCAACAATATGCTTGGCATCTTCGTCAATGGTTTCGTGGTAGTCATTGTTGCGAATGTGCCGCAGGGACTGCCGACTACACTCCTTTGCCAACTGTCAATTGCCGCTCGGCGCATGGCCAGAAAAAATGTTCTGCTGAAGAATGTTGACGTCATGGAAGCACTCGGTGCTACGACTGTCATCGTTTCGGATATGGCCGGCGCGCTGACCACAAACAGTCGCACGGTCGCTCGTCTGTGGTGCAACAAGCAATACTTCTCTGGTGCGTTTCGTGTTAATTCATTGTGTTTTCGCATTGCATAACAACAGTTGGCTTGTATTTCAATGCTGTACCTTCTTACTTTGAGCTCAGATCCGAAGACGACAGCAACACGATATTTATTTGATTACGAGCTTCAGGTCGCCCAGATCTGCAGCAACAAGAATTGGCTGTAGAAGAGCTCGAGTCTCCATTGCTTGAGCTCTTAGCAGTGATGACGGTGTGCAACCGGAGGAGCACGGCAATCTTGACGACCGGCCTGGCACAATGCGACAACAGTTGTCTTGTTGATTGCATACCACCCTCAGCGACGTTACTGTACGTTCATCAGTCTACTTTTCGACTTTGCGTAGAGTCATCAATAACGATTTTTTGTTTGTAGAGATGCCGAATTGGGCGGTTTGTGCAAGCAGTCAGCAATGCCACCAGATTCGCCGACTTCTAAAGTGGCTTGGAGAACCGGAAACGTTTGCGGCGGCAATCCGACAGAGTTTGCACTGCTACAGTACGCCAGTCAGTTGGTGGACGTCAACAAAATGCGCAGCCGCTTCGAAATCGTCTTCGAGATATCCTTCAATTCAGTGCGCAGATGGCAATTGATCATCGCCAAGCTGGCCGACAAAGCCAGCGTCAACGGCATGGCAATGTTCACTCTGATGATCACGGGTCATCCCGAATCCCTCATCGAGTTGTGTTCTACTCTTGCGTGCGAAAGTGGCGCACAACGCCTCGATAGAAATCGACGGATTGACTTAAAGGTACTAGCTTCTCCTCTTGACTCAAAATGTTAGGCAAGCGTATCGTAGTGCTCGTTAGACACTTTATGAGCGACGAATGACTTCATTTAGAGTGTGTACCTTCAACTTGGTGACGAAGGCCACGGAGTGATTGGTTTTGCTTCAAAAACCTTCGCAGCTGCCGGTGACACTCGATTCAGCGCGGACGCGGGCAACTATCCCCAAAGCGAATATTGCTTTCTTGGCATGGCTGCTATCATGGGTGAACCTCGTGAGGACTTTGCCGAGGCCATCCAGGAATGCCAAGACGCGGGAATCAAAGTGTTCATGATCACTGGGGATGACGTTGCCACTGCCCGAGCTGTTGCCCGAAAAATTGGAGTGATCGGTCATCACGAGACTACCCAGGTACGCTACCTTATTTTATCTGATGCATCAAAATGATCTTGATAGTCCGATAAGAAAACAATTTTTGTTCATGTAACCAAGGGTCAGTTATAAACTAGTGTCCAAGTGCTAGCTGCGCATTTTTATCTGACAGTAGAACAACTATTAAACTGCAATAGCCTTATAGGTTCAGTGCAAAGAGCAGCAACAATGTCAGACTTTCGTGATCGATGAGGATGAAACGAACTGTGCGATCGTGGATAGCGACTCTCTGGCGGCGTTGACGACGCACCAGTGGGACGATCTCCTTCAAAAGCAGAACGTTGTCTTCGCAAACGCCACTTCCGAGCACAAGTTGCTGATCGTAGAGGAGTGCCAGCGACGTAGAGAGATTGTCGCAGTCACCGGTGCAAACTGCAGCGATGCTCCCTCATTGCAAAGAGGCGATATCGGCTTTGCCATTGGCAGTTCAGGTGTTTTTTAAAAATCATGTTTGCATATTTGCAGTGCAGACTGGGGCGTGGGAGTACGGGGGTATGAACCCCCCACCCTAGTTATGTATCGCGGCCTTATAGCGTCGTATCCCCAGAAATCAGAAATGGTAGGCCGAGTATCGAAAATGCTCAGTATTTTGTACCCCCAGACGATTTTGGGTGCCCCAGTCTGTTGCAATGACTCCTTTCCACTTAAAAACGATTCAATTTGAATAATTGGGCGATATTATATGTTTTGCTTTTCAGATTGTCAATTAGCAAAACAGGTGGCTGACATTATCGTGGTCGATGACAAGTTTAGTTCAATTGTCGCGGGCATCCAAGAGAGTCGTCTTATGTACGATCGTTTGAAGAAGGCCACTGCATTCACGCTGACGCATTTGTGGCCAGAGATTTTTGCTATCGTCATCAACTTAGCGCTCGGATTTCCAAGGGGTTTATCAATTCTTCAAGTAAGTCTGGAAATCGTTCGTAGTATACTAACGCTGCTGGTGTACGTGTTTGAATTTATATGAGTTCTCTCAATTCAGATTTTGAGCATCGATTTGTGCTCCGACTTGTTGTCGGCGATCTCTCTGGCCTGGGAGACTAAAGAACGCGATTTGATGAAGAAACCTGCTCGGAAGCGCGGCGCTCATTTGGTCAGCTGGAACGTATTGCTCTACTCGTACGCTCTGGCCGGTTCGATCATCGCCGCCGGATGCTTCGCTGCGTATCTTAGTGTGTTCTGGTTAGTCTATATAGTGGCAATACTGCACGCTGCATGAACTCGATTATTTTTCAGGCACTACGGTATATCGACCAGCGACCTCTCGTTCTCGTGGGTTGCTAGCGCTAAGAACTTCTCCAGCAACGGACTGGTCTTCTCCGCTTCGGACCAGCAGCGAGTCGTGGCCGAGGCTTCCGCTGCTTGGCACATCACACTAGTAATGTCTCAGGTACGATGGATTCGGTGCAGTGATTATTACTGATATCATTTCTGATACGTCCCTTTTCTGTTTTTCTCACCAGGTGCATTGTAGGCCATTAATATTACGTATTCAAAAAGTCATCCTATTCGATTAAAAAATAATGATATAACTCCTGATGTTTGCTTCCAAAACGAGCTTGTGACTTTTATCTGACTTTT
>JAQGAX010000259.1:0-19390 GCA_034698105.1 Plectus exinocaudatus | reverse complement strand
CCCCCCCCCCCCCCCCCCCACCCCCCCTGGTTACAGGTATGTCCAAAACCTATTCCACGTTCTTAGTTAAAGCGATTTACCCGTATACGGATCGCTACGCTCGCGCTTACCTAAACGAAAATAAAGCTAGGGAGTAAACCGATTTGTACTAGCTTTTACGCGCTCCCTGACACAATTCCAACAACAACCGACACGGTCGAATCACAACCTTTCAGAACATTACTGTACACACCGAGGTTTAGTTATTTTTGTGATACATGAAATAAGTTATGCTTGATGGAGATATGGGCATTTGATTGCCCCGCACTTTTGCTCTCGGCAGCAGAACATTCCTGCGAAAATGCTGCAGATTTAAGTAATTTTTGAAAATATATGTAATTAATTAACAAACCGTATGCGTTTACTCGTATCGTATTCATAAAGTGGCCGCTGATGTTTTATGAAAGCAATACGCGATCATCAAATTATTTCGGCTCTTTACGAAGGAATTATTGTGATTTTGAAGCAAATATATTTTTATTAATCCTGTGCTTTTTGCGAAAATAACGTACAGATTTACGCCTCTCGCTCCAGGCGATTACGGTAGCGACAACGACAGAATAATCCGCTGTCATATTATTATTAGACACAACGTACCAGGCTCGACCTAGTAATGAACTTTGGATTTAAAACCTTTGAATAGTAATAACCTCTGAATTTAAAACCGGCAATAAAGTAAAATCAGTATTTAATCTCTAATGGAGATCGTCAACTACCAGTGTTGCTCGTTTTTGCTACGAGAATGAACCGACGGTGCTGTCTCTTCCCCATTTTCAATTCGACTGGAAGAAACTTTGCATTAAAGTGTTGCCGTCATATTTCCATCTTCACTCGGATGATTTCCTTCATTTACGCTGTTTTGACGATTGATGGACGTTGTGACAGAAGAAGCTAAAGGATTTGTCGCAGGAATATCATCCGCTGGGATGCCATCATCAGCGCCATTATTTGCAACGGGATGACCATTTCCATTGTTTGCCTGAAGCATATGGAATATGACCGAAATAAGTGCTATCATATGTGTAACCGGGGGCCCAGGGGGGTCGGACGCATTCGAATCTCAAATGTTTCTTTCTTTTTTGCCCGTAAAATTCATGTCGAATTTTTTTAAGGGTTACTATCAGGCATGGGCACCGATTTGGGCTTAGGGGGTTATGGTCGACTGTCTCGGTGGGTTATATAACCCCCAATAGGATGTCCAAGGGGCATGGGTACCTTATCATAGCAAAAAAAATTTTTCGCCCCGTCTTGGTGACCTTTTTTTTACAAAAAAGGGCTTACTCGCCAGGCCAATTTTCGGCCTCCGAAAAACACTGCACTCCCCCCTTCTCATTGAACATTTTCTCCTAACCCCCAACCCATTTTACCAAATCCTATCCTATCATTTTTGTCCATGCCCAATCCCATGTTACCATTGGTCAGCTTCTGACCAAACACTGATCACTTGGATATCATTACTGGAATTGGCGAGCTGCATGTACAACCTCAGGGACGGCAGTCCGAAGTTGGGGAGGGATGCGCAAATTTTTTGGACCATAAATGTCCTTCCATATCTGATCTTGCGAGTTGATGGATTTTTTGATACCCCTCCCTTCGCTAACCCGCTGGTATACCTATGAAAATCAAACGAAATTAATGCAATTACTTGTTCCTGATCTGTTGAGCAACATGAGCAGAAGTAGTTGAAACATTTTAAGCGTAGATCTGGGCGAAAAGCAAATGTCACAGTTATGATATCCATCGCACACGCAGCGATTGTAGCAGTAACGCTAATTGCTACCGTTACTTCTGAGATGAATTGAAAACTCTTCGCTTTTTCCAGGCATGCCTAAAGTTCAACGGTCTTACATACACGCATTACTGTGACCAGGATGGGTTCTTCGTGGCTTCTCATCTCAAATGAATATAAAGTTTGCATACCTTTAACAAACGTTGCATATAAAAGTTTCACACTGGATCATAATAAAAATAATAAGATAGATCCACATTTAAGAGTTTTTTGGATTGGAAGTGGAAAAATATGGTTTTGGAACACCACAAAAAATCATACATAACTGCTTTGAGTTCATGAATATTCGACATTTATACGTCTGATTCTTTAAAGTGACTATGAGCTGCACCTAATGAACCCTAGTTGTTTACCTCGCGTCGTTTGTTGGTATCGTTGGCATACATATGAGGATTATACTCGCAGTGAAAGTTGTTCGCAAAAGTTTGAAACGAACTGCGATCTTCCGGCTCCGCATCTTTTAAGGCCTTGTCAACGTCATTTATGGCTCTTGTTGAATAATCAGTTACGAAGATGATGCATGTCAGTTTGACGATGAAAAGGAAAACTGCCGAAAGTAGTAGCGCCTTTAAAAAGATCAAACAATGAACAATGTTTGAATTGTGAAAGAAAATAAATTGAGGATAGCCACCATTCTTACGCATAGGTGTAGCCGGGAGGTCTAGGGGGGTCGGACCCCTCTGGCCTGACCCTCTCCCCCCCGAGACGGTACAGAAAACAGTTTCACCGCGTAGAGGCGAAAACTTTTTTAGCAATTTTTAAAATTTCGCGCCGAAATCCCGAACGAAGGCATACCTGTAACATACCTGTAACCAGGGGGGTCGGACCCCCCTGGCCTGACCCTCCCCCCCCCCCCCCAAGAAGGTCCAGACCCCCCTGGCCTCGGACATCCGTTACAGGTATGACCTGTAACCAAGGGGTCCAGGGGGTCACCCCCCAGCCAGGGGTCGGACCCTCCTGGCCTCGGACCTCGGTTACAGGTATGCACAAAAGTACCCCCTCCGAGAGAAGGTCAAGACCCCCTGGCCTCGGACACCCGCACACCTATGTTCTTACGTATTCGGAATTTTGGTAACATTAGTATTTTGTGGATCTAGGATTGCAACCAGATGGTGGATACTGTATAGTGGGCAATTTTGTTCTATCTACCAACAGAGGCTGATATACGCTTATGTTATGTCACTTTCCTTTATTATTCTTAACTCAGCCACAGAATTAAACAGATCGTCATTCAAGCAATCAGTCAAATCGATCAAATAGCAAACCGCAATGACGATCTTTGAGTCCTTTGGTTTCTTGTAGCATTTAACTAGCATCGCCAGAAACAAGATAGATACGAACTCGATGGCGATGCTGATGATCAATCCCAGCAGCCATTTTCCGAGCTAAAATCAATACGTATAAAATAAGACAAAATTAATTCAATCGTCAGTGTTTTCATTGAGCCACCAGACCTGGGCGTGGGGGGTATGGGGGGTACGTACCCTCCCCCCCAGACTCCCGACTTATACCTCCCCAGCCGCCAACCGGTGCCCAGGTCTGTGAGCCACAGATATGTTTTTCTGTAATTAGCTTTTCTAGGGCAATTCGATTTCTTAGACAAATGCATAGAAAGTAACATGTTCACGGGAGGTAACTTCTAGAGTAGAGTTCCATGCACCTGGATATGTATGCTGGGTTTTCTCGAAAAATAGCTCCTCGCTTATTATTTGAGGTCCGCTGTTTTTCCAATGCCGTTTCAAGCTATTCTAATTGATCATATGATGACAGTGTGTCCTGCGGTTTTCAAAATTTCTTTATTCTTTGATTAAATCCATTTTTTGCATCAAAACTACGCCTTCAGATGATGAAGGTGAGGGTCGAGATATTTTGAGCATGGAAAAGAAAATATGAAGTACGACAAAGGCAACTGTACCGCGCTCACTAATAGAGAGCGTGCAGTACTATTTTGGTGAATGCGTGCTATGATTTGGACGCATTCAGTCAGACCTGGGCGGTGGGGGGTTGCGCAACCCCCCAGAAAATTTTCATTTTGTACGGTGGGGAGGGGTTGCGCAACCCCCCAGCCGCCTGACCGTGCCCACCTCGGCATTCAATGTGGAAATAGACGAAGATACAGTATACATGACGAACCCATGAACCAATTAGGGGATAATTCAATATTTAAAAACGTCGTAAAATGGACATAATTTGGGTTTAATTTTTTGCTTGTTCATTTTCGAGAAAACCACGATGCGAGCGTGATGTATTTAATGGATGCTTTATGCCCACATGAGCAACCCAAGATTCATGTTTCCCAATCCGACGCCGACAGTGAGAATTTCTCTTTAAAGCATAAAGTATCGTATTCATGGTATGGCGCCCTCCTTGACGATTTGCATCCAGCCAGGTTATGAGGCATTGTAACGATTTGGTCGACACGACTTAAAAATGTGTTGGGATATCAATATTTTTCGTCAATGGCTGGAAAAAAGTTTAGGTACAAGATTATGTTGAATTCTAGAAAGTTTCGGCGTAATAGAATCTACGGATATCCCAATGCCTAAGCCAAAGACCACGCCCAACCCCCGCTGGCATTCATACGTTTTAGTTTGTGTTTGTGTCCAATCCTAGCGTCGTATTGCATTTCAGGAGAATAGAAGACTTACCGTTTCAAAGTTGTCGAGCTCGGGCTCAATATCGTTGTCGTTCGTTACGCGTCTTATATCGTCATAAAGTTGATTGACAGCAGTAGCGAGTTTGAGTCGCCGAACAAGATAGGCAACAAAAATTCCACACAATGCTGCCCAAAAAAACATTTTTGTCGCGACGTATGCTACTTGTGAAAAGATCCATTTGATAATACACGGACGATTCATTTTCAAGGAGCAAGACGCGAAACAAGTCTCACTACTCCTAGGGTGGCAATTCAAGTAAGCGTCAATGCGCCTGGGGTAGGAAAAATGCGGCACACTCGCAGCCACCAGACACAGGTCGCCTTATCTTTTACTCGTTACCCGTCAATGGGATGCTGTCTCCTACCTGCTACACCCATACTTTGGCGGCAATCGGAGATAAAAAAATAGCAGTGTTAGGTAAACGCGTAGGTGGTACCAGTGTTAGGTAAACGCGTAGGTGGACGGTCCGGCCCACGAGCTGACTCACGAAAATTTTGCGACCCGCGGTTGGAATTTGGGTTGGGTTGGAAAATACAGGGTGACCCATAAGATGTGGTACAACATTTAAATATCTTTTGCTGAATGACCAAGTGAGTAATGATAGCAAATTAGGTATCATTCGAAAGCCCATGAAAAACTCTCTACACTGTTTTGATTTATTTTAAAATAAGCTGGGAAATAACGCAAAACGAGTGAGTAAATAAAAACCTTCGCCTTTTCCACTACTTTTTTCGCCTCCGTGCGAATTAAACTAATGGTTTTAGTACACGACAGATATATTGAACGCTACAAGCAAATCGCTTCAGCTTTTGAATAATGATATTTGATGACTCCCTCTGTCAAATAAATTATAATTTTCCACTGGAATCGCAATACTGTCTGAGAATCGATCGAAATAAATAGAGGAAAGCCGTCAGTAAAAAAACGTGCCTTAGGGTTGTCTTTAGTAACCAGGTTTTAGAAGTAACTCTTTGTAATCATTCATCACATATTTGGTACCAATAGAAAGCCTATCAAAAATTGTCTCAGATTCTCAACTTTGATTTTCAATTAGCGATACAACACAGTCAGTGTAAGAAGCTTATCGCAGCGCATTCCAACCGGTCGCCACAAATTTGGTCGCGCCCCAAAATGACGGTCGTCATTTTTCGACTCGTTCTTCGCCCCGGCCTTGGGAAGCCCTTTGGATAAAAAGCAGGAAGCACTCAAGCAGGCCCGAAGTGTACGGCAGTTTTAAGCGCATTTTCAAACGCCATTTGGATCCCACAACGAATTTCTCATCGAAACTCCGCCTACTTCAAGACCCGCCCAGGAGCATACCTGTAACCAGGGGGGTCTAGGGGGGGTCGGACCCCCCTGACCTGACCCCCTCCCCCCCCCCCCCGAGAGAAGGTCCAGACCCCCCTGGCCTCGGACATCCGTTACAGGTATGCCCAGGAGGTATCCCTATTTCAAATTTCGCCCTTGGGCGTTCACTCTACGAGCCAGGAGGGTCAAGTATTATTTTTTTTGGGACACCCTGCATTCAAGATTCTTGTTGGGATGGGCTCTGACCTGAGAAAACCCCATACGCATTCTTCGCTCGCATGTAGATGTACTTGAACACTTATTTTAGCAACTAATTGGACGGTAGTCGTCTTTTGCTATTTCCTCTCTCTTCAGCAAGTTAAAGACTATATCAGCTTCCATCCATTTTTCTACGAATCGCCTGAAAGAAATATGTTAGAAATAAATGCAATCCATTGTTTATGGTTTGCGACTGCAGGTTTTACTTCTGCTTTGAAGGGTTATGGGGGAATAAGGCAACCTTTTTGTTAAGAGGGCAGAGAAATTTAGTGGTCATTGCTTTACTGATACCATATTCACAGAGCCGACAGCAAAATCGTTGTGCTTGACCACTGTTGCTCATTATTATAGCTTATCATAGCTGATCAAGTCTCGAAGCGATACAGTACCCCATTCGTGCAGTGTAAGTGACGTCAAATCCGCCAGAGTGCTTGCACGTGAAAACCGCGTTCCTCGTTTCGTTCAGCTGGAAATCTTCAATTGAAGATATCTTCGGTCCAACCCTCCATCGGCAGTTCTCTTCACTGTTGCATTTTGCTTGTCGTCTGAAAGTTATCAAAGAAACGAGAAGATGTCGCTATTTGCGGGAATTGAGGTTGCGGCGCCTATTGAGGTGTTTCACATGAATAACCTCTATTTGAACGAAACTGATCCGAACAAAGTCAACTTGACAATTGGAGGTTGGTTAGTTGGATCTTTGTGCTTGTTCATCTTTCATCCTAAAGTTGAATTGAAGTGATTATAATGCATTTTGTCAGCTTGCGGTTGCCACCATTAGGATAATCAAATTGGGCGTAGTCTTCTTGGTTTGATTTACTTCAAACGATGAATTAACTGAAAATGGGGTAGTTTGAAATGTTGAGACAAGACGAGTTAGAAAGAAAATGGTTGAAGAGACAAGTTTGTTTTGCGACGGGTTACTCTCTAATCCGCATTATACAACGCTAATCGAACTTGACGGATCGTATTTTACGTGCGGGCTGATGCAATTACTATCGAGTTTTCTGTTCCTACTTTACCCTGTCGGAAGTATTTAGCAAATCGTATCTAACAAAAATCGTGTCCACTTCTGACAATGCCACGAGAAGGGTATGTGGGGGTATATCACCTCCACAGGCACCCAAATCCCCCGAGCAAAAAAGTCTGTGGGGGTAATTTGAAAAAATTCTTGAATTTTGGCGACTGTAGTGAGTTGAAATGATATCACTCCACATTAATATCGGTGAAGTTTCCCTGTTATCAGATCATATTTCATTCCATTATTTTGGAGTCTTCGCGTAGGTTAGACCACACTTTCACTCTTACGTCTCTTATTTCAGCGTACCGCACAGAAGAAGCGAAACCGTGGGTTCTGCCGGTAGTAAGAGAAGCTGAGAAGAAGTTGGCCGCCGATGAATCGCAGAACCACGAATACCTGCCCGTGCTGGGCTTCGACCCGTTCTGCAAGGCCGCCGTCTCGCTCGTGCTCGGCGCAGACAATCCAGCGATCAAGGAAGGCAGGGCAAGTTACTAGCTGCTTTTTGAACTTTTTCGTTTGCTTTTTGAGTAAAAAGCTAAGGAATTAATGTCCATTCATAGTTTCGAAGGTTCCGCAGTTTCAGTTCTAGAACGCATCGAATGATAAGTCAATCGATTTTACGGTCTCGTTAGGGGTCATTCATGAATTACGTCACGCTATTTTTGGCCTTTTTCCGACACCCCCCTCCCGTCACGCTTCCGCCACGCTGCAACGACGTCGGCGACTCAC
Source organism: Plectus exinocaudatus (assembly GCA_034698105.1). NCBI lineage: Eukaryota > Metazoa > Nematoda > Chromadorea > Plectida > Plectidae > Plectus > Plectus exinocaudatus. The sequence goes on along the minus strand of JAQGAX010000259.1, from coordinate 11,592 downwards.
CCCCTTCCAATGGTTAAGCATAGCTATGACGTCATAGCGTCACGCGTCCGTGACGGGCCTTCTCAAATACCCGCTCCCTCCAAAAGCGTGACGTAATTTATGAATGGTCCCTTACCAAACAATCGATAATCCTATCGAAAAATCGGAAAAATGTCGACTTCAGACTTCAGAGTGCAAAATGTCATTTTTATGTGATATATGAATATCTGACATCAAAAATTAGTATGACACCGACTGTGACATTTGCAGCCTCAATTAATTAAATGTGACTTGTATGATTAATTATATGACGTCATAATTAATACTGCCAGGAATGCCTATAACCTCATCCTGATTCAGGCGATCGGCGTACAATGCCTATCAGGCACCGGCGCTTTGCGGGCTGGTGCCGAGTTCCTCTGCCGAGTGCTCAACTACAAGAATGCGTACATGTCTAAGCCGACCTGGGGCAACCACAAGTTGGTCTTCAACAACTCCGGGTTCACCACGGTATGTAAAGGCAATATTTAGTGACATTCATGTCGGTGGGGACTATATCCCTTTATATGAGAAAAAACATAAATCTATTGGAAATCGTCTGAAAATTAAAAAGTTAGCATAAATTAAAATTTAAATCCCCTCTCAATTTTTTCCTGATTACATGTTTTTTAAATTTTCAGGGATTCAGGTTTTTTCGGGTTGGGGTAAAGTCCCTCCCCCAAGTACATGTAAGCTTTTGAGTAAGACTGCAAAGGGGTCAGGGGACGGATGTGGAGTTGGAAGGTCAGGGTCGGGATTGATCAATCGGGGTCACGGTAGAATGCAAATATCGGAGATGGGGTCGGAAGGTCAGGGTCAGGGTGGCCCCGCGGGGATGCGGGTTATCCTGACCCTGTTACAGTCGTACTCCTTCATGATAGAAGAGATGCTAAAGTCGCTGTCTTACAGGTCGTCGATTACCGCTATTGGGACCCCGCCAATCGCCGAGTTGACATCGACGGTCTGCTCGCCGACTTGGAGGCGGCGCCTGAGAAGTCGGTGATCGTGCTTCATGGCTGTGCGCACAACCCCACCGGCATGGACCCGACGCAGGACCAGTGGAAGACCATCTGCGAAGTCGTCAAGGTCCGTCTCTTCGCGTGCCACATTTATAATCAAAATTATATATGGGTTTGAGAAAAATTAAAATCGAGCATCGTAATGAAGTAGTTTCCTGATTTAGCGCGATGAAGTTATTAAGCAATGAAAGTGCATTGCCACGTTTTATAGCTGTAATTCAATGAAGTAATTTAATTCTTGTATTAATTTGTCTTGCTTAGACATGTTATTGTAAAGGTCAAAATTATTAGTTGGATTAACGTTCGGTAAAAATCCATACTGAGTATTTAATGAGTTATCTGGTTGCGCGCCATCGTAATGCAAGAAGCATTGCGTTTTGACTTTGACTGACATTGACAGAGAGAATTGACTTTTGCCGAATATTAATCCAACCGCATATTTCCTGTTTACAGTATGCTGGCGACTGTTTCTGTGTTTATATAAGCAGCGAATACCGGAGAATCTTTCAGAGAAAGAAGCTGTTCACATTCTTCGATATCGCCTATCAGGGCTTCGCTTCTGGCGACCCTGATCACGACGCGTGGGCTATCCGCTATTTCGTGTCTGAAGGAGTAGAAATGATCATCTCGCAGTCTTTCGCCAAGAATTTCGGCCTTTACAGTAAGCTTGATCTCATTTGCATTGTAATTGTATAGAAAACCTAGTGTTTTGGGGTCATGCCTTTGCTTTTTCGTTGTGGTGTTTGTTATGGTTAATTGCCGCCAGAAACTAAAAAATAGTTGTTGGCAATGGCATTGCATTGTGTAAATTTATCGGCACAATTAACATTTAAATTGAAGAACTCTTCAATGAACAAAGAACGGTTCCAGTAAAGCGAAAAATTCGGATGATAACAATGCGATAAAGGCGGCTAAAAGCTGTCAGTAACTGATTTTAGCTATTGAGTTAAACTGTATTTTGCCTGAATCAGTGAATGATCATTGCTGACGGCGCTGTGGTCGAGTGGTCTAAGAGCCTCCGCTCTCAGCCGCAAGGTCAGAGGTTCGACCCCCAGCAGCGTCGTCTCCGGTGTCAGGCCTGCGACAGCCGACCGAGGAGCACGTGTCGCATTATGTGGGTCCGAAAACCCGAAGAAGCTGACCCCACGACATAGTGGGAATAAACAGCTTAAGAAAGTTTAGTGAATGAAAATGATCATTGCTGTTTCAGACGAACGTATCGGTAACCTGACAATTGTGGTGAACGACCCGTCAGTGCTGGCCGGTCTGCAGTCTCAGATGTCGCTCATCATCCGCGCCAACTGGTCCAACCCGCCCAACCACGGCGCCAAGATCGTTCACATGGTCCTCACTGATCCGGCCATGAAGCAGCAGTGGTTAGTGGAAATTATTGTATTCGGGCATGTAACAGATGGCGAAATTTGGTGAATTTTGAATTTTCCCTGAAATTTGAGGGGTTTTGGTGTTCCCGCCGAAATTTAAATTTTGGCGGAAAAATTCGAATTTTCGTCAATTTTGTACTCACCATACTTGAAATGGCTTAAGACCGGCTTGCACAGGATACCTATAATAAATCGCATTGAAAATGCAGAACAGTTTAAAAGTTAATGCATTGTTTGCAGGTTCGAATCGATCAAAGTGATGTCGTCTCGCATTAAGGACATGCGCGCGCAGCTGCGCGCCAAGTTGGAGGCTCTAGGCACACCCGGCAGCTGGGAACACGTCACCAAGCAGATCGGCATGTTCTCTTACACCGGGCTGTCACGTAAGTCGCTGTTTTGTTTTGTTGCGATGTTCGTTCTCACTCTCATATCTAGTTACATTTGATGCAATATTTGAGCAAATGCGATATTATTACCGTATGCGATTCGCGCTAATTCAGGCAACTTCCATATGTTGCAAAAAGCATATCTACGGTACCTTTCCCTTCGTTTTTTTGGCATAGCGGTGACTTCTTGAGGTGATAAAGTGATATAAGTAAGTCGAAACTGAAAAACTAAATGCGGAGCGATTATCAGTGAGGTTGACTCGGTCTAATATCTAACATTTATGGTGAATTCAGCTTCCCTTTAAACTACTGTATAATCTCACAGTCTCCCAAACAAATACACCCCGACCATGACGTTACAAAAGTTATGCTTAGCTCAGTAAGCCAGTAAACGACAACGAAATTTCTTCAGCCGAACAAGTTGACTATCTGGTGAAGAAGCATAAAGTGTTCCTGCTGAGAGACGGGCGCATCAGCGTATGCGGCCTGAACTCGAAAAATGTTGACTACGTGGCGAAGGCGATAGACGATGCTGTCAAGAATGTTGCGTCGTCACATATCTAGGAAGATTCTTTTTGTGGGCGTTTAGAGCTGTGACTTCTGGTGCGATGTCGAACTAATGCAAGGGATTTATTTGCAAACTTGCATGAAATCGAACTGACTCCAGGTCTGACAGTTGTTAACGTTGATTAGTACGTTCCATTAGATTACATTATATTCATTACACAATTATTTGACAGGGCCTCAGAATTGTACCGGTATAGGTTGTTATTATAACGACAATATGCTGTACGTTGCAGATTGATCTATCTGAGTTTATTCAAAGCGATTGTACTCTGAACATCTAAGTCTATCCTTATACAATGACGGTGCGAGACGAATACTGATTAGTCGGTGGTTAGTTGCTCTATGCTCTTGCCCCGTGTTGTGTTATTCTAGTATGGTGTGATCTCTGTTGTGTACAAAGGTAGAATAAACTAGTATTATGTGTCCTCGCGACGCGAGAGAGCGTGAACGGGAAGTTGCTTTCTGCACTCACGCGCATAATGAATGTTCCGTAAATGAGCAGACCTGACCAAGATTTTATGGGCTCGTGGGCGGTGTACCCCCTCTGAGACTTTCTTGCCATCGATGGGCCCCAATAAAATCGTCCACCCAAAAAATCCTAATTGGAACGTCCACCGAAAAACTATCTCTTGCGAACGCATCACCTAAGTAACGTTAATTAATTGCCTATTAAATGAATTTTTCACCCACCATTAATTTGTCTACCTAAGCTGTCATTTTTCAAAAATCAGCCCCTGCCCCAGGCCCGAAGTTTTTTTGCACAGTAACGGACCAAAATATCGAAAAAAATTTAAAACAACAATTCACCTAAATAACATTGAATAGCTCAAAATCACAACTTTTTGATAACGAAAATGGTCTTTCGTCGAACTACTTCAAAGCTGATACAGACATGTTTCGGTCCCGTTCAAGCCCCGGGGCCGGCCCCTGAACATCACTGGTTATTGAAAATCACATTTGTAAACACTGACATATTATCAAATGCGTGAATGACATATTATCGTATGTATGACATATTATCAAATTAATCATATATTTCGTGAAACACATTTGGAAAATATCTTAAAATGACTAAAGCTGTATTAGACGAAATTTAATCCCAGTCGGAGACTTCGACTTATTCAAAGTGGGACGCTATCCTCAACACTCTCATGGACTAACACTACGTTACGGATCTCGAATTTGGAACAAAATTTTGGCAGAATACCAAATATCGAAACGATTGGAGTGTAGTGCTGTGTTGTTATTCGTCGTTGTATTATACATAGACTATAAAATCTATATCTGACAAACATACATCGTTTGCAATGATAACAGAATGTCAATTGCTATAGCGAGAACAAGTGGTTCATCGTTATCACACAAATGATGTAACGAAATATTTGAAAACAAGCATTAAAAAGAAGGATCGATTAAGTTCGGCAAAGAGCCAGAATTTATGATAAAATTCCTGAATCACGAGAAAAGAAACGACCTATTGATGGAATGACGCTACGCACTCGAACGTTATTTTGACGCTCAGAGATTAGCTACAGTAGCGATCGAAATCCAAGCTTATGTGGCACGGGAGGAAGGTCTTCGTCGTGTTGTATTGACGGATGGTCGGCTTCGTCCAACCCCCAAACTGCGTGAAATTGGCATTAAGGTTATAGTTACTCCACCAGAGCGGCAGATGCTGGAACTCAGACCAGCCAACACCAACGATGTCCTGCCAGTTGTAGTAGCTCGTGTAGATGCCCACCTTGTAACCCAGTGACTAGAAAAGTACGCGCTGTGGGAAAGCCGGACTACAAGACACAAAAAACAAAGGAGCATAGGGGTGGTGTGGGGGCGCAACCCTCTCCCGATTTCCCGAGTTGGCCCCCTCCGGTTTTCGAGGTGGCAGTGTATCGGTTCTAGCTTCGCGCCTGGCCTGGGATTTGGAATGGATTTAGTTCGATTTGGTCATGTTGCTACTGACAGCAGCAGAACAGTGACACAACACTACAATAAAGGGCTCGTGGTTGCTGTTGATCTACCTCAGTTCCGTTTCGCAATCGCAACTTTCTCATGTCAACACTAGGTTGCTTGAGACTGTGCAATTTTTGAAATGTTGGGATGCATTTTAAATAAATTTAAACACACTCTAAAACTCTTACGTCCTTACAAGGTAGGAATCGCTAGAATATGGGCTCACCTCTGCTGTGTTGACCAGGTCTCTGATGAAACCTTGATTGGTTTGCTTGTTGGGCTGCCAGGACCGTGGATATTCGATGTCCATCCACATGGTGCCAATTATAGCTCCTCTCGTTCCGAGCAAAGCGCGATGGACGGCATCAATTTGTGACGCCGCACTAGCGGAGCAAGTTGGTATCTGGCACGGGTAGACGTACCCATCAACGTTCGTAAAGCCGGCTGAAAAGAAACTGTTCACATCTTCGCAGATATTTGCAAACAGGGAACGGTCCACAAGATTATTTTTCTGGAAAGAATCATACTGCCAGAAATTATCGCACCATGCCCCATTAGTCATAGAACTGGAAATTGTTCGTTACAGACTCACTGTTTGCAGTAAATGCTCAAATACGGCGTGCCACTTTCTTGTATAAACAGCCCCTTTTCGATAAAACACATGGCCTCGCTTGCGTTTTCAGGGTGTAGACTTTAAAAGACATTGAAATAATGGAATTCAAGCATATATTCACCCCTATACAGTATTTGCTTTCGCCGAATGAAATCATGCGGATAATCCCTAATTGACCTCAATGGGAACCGAAACAAGATCGCTTCGGTATCGCATTTTTCAAAAGGTAACGTTTTTTGATTTCTAAGAATGCACGCATGGCTTTTGGGAAGAAAGCCGTGGGACTGCTCAAAAGTTCTGCTATGAAATTTGCATAGAGCCCTGTGCAAAACATCAGCAAAAGCGTATGCCGCAGCCGGGGTGGCAGAAATACGGTCATTAAGTGTTTAATGGAACGTTTTTTTACTATTAATTAAAAGCCTCCATAAAACCCATGAATGTACTGCAAAAGAGCAGAAGTCTCTGGGCACCTTCTCTGGCATATACCAGGTTAAGAAGGCCGTTGAAGTCGTCTGCTCCAATGTTTCTGTAGATGCGGGCGATGAAAAAGTCCATTCCTTGTTGCTTCAGGCAAGTGAACGTGTTTGTAGTGATGGGGACAATGGCGTCGAAACCTTCTATAGCTTCTGAATGATTGGCAACAAGTGCCAAAGCAAGCATGACGACGATTAACCGAACGTTTCTGCAAAAATCGTCGAATCGACGTTGCGAAGTGAATGAATGAAAGAACGAGAAATTGATAATGATGGGGCGACTGATTTTCGAGTTTTAGGGCATTTTATTGGCCGTCCATTTCAGAAGAAAAATCTTGCTGTTACCCTTACACCCCGTCACATCCCCTTACAAATATGGTTACATTGTACGTCGTAGCCTTGAAGTGTACCACATGACTTATTTTTCGTTTAGCTAATAGGCGAATACAGCATTATAATAACCGTATGAGATACTTAACCATTGATTATTGGGAGTGATTAAGCACAGAAGCACAACAAATTATGGAAATGCTATTCAAGCGTTTTTCACATCATAATCATAAGTACCTGAATTTGATATGTTCCATCGTAAGATCTCCAGCTCACTTTGACGTCCGCTACGAGAAGAGACGCCTTTTGCGATAAACACAATAGCGTTTTTATGTACGGCAACGGGAAAGATACGTTGAGCGCCCTAGCAGAAGTACAATTTCGTCGACATACGGCTAGTGTCGCACGCTTCTGTCGTAGATTCCCCACAACGTCGAGTGCATCGGTAGCAGTTTACTAATCACAACGTTCCCAAGTGCCTCCGCTTTTAAAACGAAATAAAAGTAGTGCTATAATTTTGAATTGGCAATCAATTTTCAGGAGGCACGGAAATCAAAATGCTGGCAAGAATTAAGTGACTGCAGTACGCGCCGTAACATTATAAAAGAAAATTTTTCATGGAAGGTTCTGAATCGAAAGGGAAGCACATATTGCGAGCACATGCACAAGGTAGTTGCCACTGTGCGTGGTTTTTCTTCTTCATCAAACAATAGAATACAACGTACGCAAAAACGATAGCGTTAAAGTTCGCGCTACGTAACGACAGATTTATTGAAATAGCTACTGAATTGCGATTGGCTCAAGAAAATAAATCAAAGCCTCCAGTTCTGGTCCATGTCGACGACGCAGAGTTCACCTTTGCGGCCCCAGATATCGACTCTCAAGGATATAAAATCGTAATTCTTGACTGAGAGAAATTGTAATCACTCAGCTATTTTGGCAGTGATACAGAAAGCAACACAATTTATTTGTACATTACTTTTTGGAAAGTTTGCCTTCATTTTCGTTGCCATACTTATGCATTGTGTAATCAGCCCGCTCCGCTGATCCCCCGATTCCCATCATTCCCTTTCCCCGCTTTTGAACATTTAACAAATTTGAAGTTAAAGATGGTACGTACATCTTCATTCGGTCCGCCGCACTGCCTCTGGATGGCGGCAAATGTGTGATTATCGATTGCGGTTTCTCAATGGTTGTGCCTTGGGGCGATTATGATCTGGAAATGAACATTAGGGTTGTACCATCGTTCATCTACGACGATAATCATGGCTCCGGGGCACGTAGTTGAATAGGGGCATCAAAGGGCGTCGTTGGGCGTTGTGACCCCAGGGTGTCATAAATTCAGGACACGGCACTGATGAGTGTGGAACTGCTACTGCATCATACCTCATGGCGACAATGTTATTGCGCGGGGTAGCGTGCAGTTAAGCTGCGATTACAATGCTCAGATATATCGACAAGTTCTCAGACTATAAGTCTATAAGTCAGACAGAAAAAGCAATGTTCACACTGTTCCAACCGACCAGCTTAAAATTTGCCTGATTGTGATTGTTCATGTTGTGGTCAACGTGTATATCAGGCAGAGCAATGCGGTAAAACAACGCGCGGTCGTACTGAGTCGTCCTATAGACCGACAAAGTGGTAACGCGTCTGATTAATCAAAAGTCTATCGGAGGTGCGTCGGTCTGACTGTACTACGTATTGTGAACACGCAAAAAAGCTCTCCGACAGACTGGCGGTCTGAGAGCTTGTCGGTTGTCGGAGAATTGTGATCGTTGCCTTAGCTGCACATTAATCAAGCTGTGTTTACGATACAACATCTGTCCAGCGGACAAGGATTTAATCATATTAATCGCTGTGGCTTTATAGCACGCTAGTACTTGTGATTGCTGTTGTAATGCATTGTAATTGCGGCTTTTACCTGTCGGCGGCGTCTACGCGTACTCCGGCGGGACAGGTAATTTATGTTGTGCGCGTTGTTTACCATCTGGCTGACGACGTGCGCTTGTGCCGGTCCAGTCTGCGTCCAAGCGATCGTCTATGCCATTCGTCCCACTGGTCGGCCGCTCCCGACGCTGTAAAACGTCATTGTTGGATTCGGACAACAAATCTGACGGGTCCAGAGAATATCAGTCCACCTTCCGCGGTAGCCCACCGCCTAATCAAGATAGCGACAACAACGACGACGACGGTGAAGTCTTTACTTAGGAACGACCTAAACGCGCGCTGTCACATTTGACATAAGTAGTCGGTGGCAGCAGACATGGACATGGGGATATCCCCCAATGGGTCTGAATCCCCAAACGAAAAAATGGTTTAGGGGATGGAAAGAGTGAAAACGTGTTCCTGACGTAGGAAAATTTTTTCGTCGCTTCGCGCCGAGCTAAAATAAGGTCGCTGGGGTGGGATATCCCTAGACGGCAAAAATTTCCTCCATACCCCCCAGCCGCCGAAGCTTGTCCATGTCTGGGTGGCAGGCGTAGGTATGGAGGAGTGTGTGAGACATTTCAAGGTCTCCTCTCTCCTCTCAACGAAACCGTCAATTATTGTTTGCGACGAAATGTGGTGCGCGTTTGCGTAGGCAGACACAAGCGCGTTCGATGGAGATACGCTTCAGGATTGGAAAAGAAACCATGCCCGAGGGTTAATGTAGATCTAGAGAAAAACGATAACATTGTAATCCTGTTGTGCCACGTGTTAATCCGGCGGATCCAGTAGTGGGACAATAATTTAGATGGAACGCAATAGCGCAAATTGGGATTTTCGCCAGCAGGTGTTGATAAAGCAAATGCAGCAAGGTATGGAAAAACTGACCAATCAAGTGGAACAATTGACCGATAACAGTTGCCTGCAAGCAGAAGAACAATTACTGGAATTATCTTCACTACCCCAACACCAAGACCAAGAAGTTGGAAATGGAGTACAAGGACAGCAACTGCCTAACCGAAATTTACAATGGGGACCGCCAGAGGTGGGCAGGGGTTTTCGTTTGTGGGGTACGTAGGGCCGTGCCATGCCACCAGGGCGCCCCTGTGCTTGATTATTGCGCCCTATTAGGCATGGCGCCCCTTTAGTTTTAGCAAGGCACCTCTTGGCGCCCCCTTTACTACTAGCAGTTGCCCGGAGCCCCTGTGCTTCAGCACAGCCAACACAACCTATGGCACGGCCCTGGGGGCACGAGATTTTGTGGGAGTGCACACATCCCCCCGGAAGCAGGTTGAAACCCGTAAGGGAAATAAGGGAAATAAAAAATAAGGGAAAATACGGGGCAGTATCTTGAAAAACTTAAACCCTTTTTTAGGGCAGCGATTGTTTGTTTGCCTCGATGACATGGGAAGAAATGCGGCACGTCATTACCGTAAAGAACTTCTTCATCAAGGCGATGCGGGATGATATCTCTGGCCTGCAGGATTCGCTCACTCAAGTTCAAACAATCTGCAGTTCATTGTAGAAGACGCGAATTTGCAAGCCACGAACCATGAGAATGAAGCATATTGTTTTTAACATTGTATAACCGTTCCATCCGTATTTATCCAAAAGTTTGGTATCATTCTCTAAGTTAGATCGTAGACTTTCTTTTAAAAACACCTGCTTGCAAAGTTATGCTTGCAACACCGAGCAGGAGCCAATCAAACCCTTGAACATTTTGCCCACCCTGCATTTCTTAAAATACGGTAGTTTTGATATTGATTGCATACACTTGCGTTCATCGTATGTGCAATAAAAATCATTGTTTAATCCATTGGTTTGGAGTGAACGCCACACTGTACGGGTTCGACTGTACGTATAGCTGGAATGCTCTTTCATGTTGTTCTACGTGTTGTATCCTTTTTCGTGTTAAGCAACATGCATGAGCATTCCAGCTATACGTACATCATTTCAGAAAGTGCATTAGGGGTACTCTTACATTCGGGGTCTAATAGTATTGCTGTAGTATAGTACGGGAATCAAAGCGCCTGCTCTTATATCCGCGTTCCTCTGTACATCATTTCAGAAAGTGCCGTCGATTCGAAGTTTTTACAGACTCATAATTGGACTTTCAAATTGCTGTAGGGTCTCTTCGGCTTTCTCAGCTGCCTTTGGAAGCATCGTGCATTTACGTAACTGGTTTGATCTGTGCGATCAAACTAACCCTTCATCGCCTCACGTCCGTCAGACATCAATACTGTGTTCACTTCCTGTGCATGCTTAAATGAATCAGAGAAGAAAGTTAAGGGAGCTGCCAACACAGAATTTGTGCGCTTCAGAAAACTATTGACAAGTGTAATCCTCACCATTGTTGATCAGTGAGCGATGTGAATTGATTTGCTTTATATAAATGCGCGCGCGCGAAGTTCATGCGTCACGCTAATATGATGTGCATTTCAGTTGGAAAATGCCATTGATTCTGTGAATTTCAGTGAGCGCCGTTAAAGAAGCCTCATTGCCAGGGCTTCGATACCGTTGTTATCGTAGGTGTAACGGGTGTCCAAGGCCGGTGGGTCTGGACCTTCTCGGAGAGGGAGGGGTTAGGCTAGAGGGGGTCCAACCCCCTAGGACCCCGGTTACATCTATGGTCGTTATGAATTTTGGATCTTTTGAATATCTTTTGAATTTTAGAAATCTGGCTGGGCTAGTTGTTGTCCCGGTTTCATGTCAGGTATCTATATATTAAACGACGTCCGTCTGCGTGTGGACAGCCCCGCCCACTTTTTGCATTCGGCCGGCCTGAGTACCCCCGACCGAATTTCGGGACGCGGTTTGCCCATGGTGGGATACAGTAAGGGTAGCCCTATCCGATCCGCAAGTATTGGAACAATTTTTGCCGAAATATCTTGTTTTTTTACAGCTGAAAATGCCAAGCATAATCGATGC
>JAQGAX010000258.1:0-19398 GCA_034698105.1 Plectus exinocaudatus | reverse complement strand
AAGCCTAAGCCTAAGCCTAAGCCTAAGCCTAAGCCAAAGCCTAAGCCTAAGCCTAAGCCTAAGCCTAAGCCTAAGCCTAAGCCTAAGCCTGAGCCAAGCCTAAGCCTAAGCCTAAGCCAAAGCCTAAGCCTAAGCCTAAGCCTAAGCCAAAGCCTAAGCCAAAGCCTAAGCCTAAGCAAAGCCTAAGCCTAAGCAAAACCTAAGCCTAAGTCCTAAGCCTAAGCCAAAGCCAAAGCCTAAGCCTAAAGCCTAAGCCTAAGCCTAAGCATGAGGGAATCCGCGGTAGGATCGGATCGACCTGACTGTTTCGGGGTCAATCACAGATTTTTGTGAACCTTTGAGATGATGTAGAGGGTGAAGTGCTGTGTCCAAATCGGGCAGGTGCGCCCTGATTGGATGTTTGGTTGCAGCACAGCAAAGTGTAGCCTAGTCAGAATAGTGGCCTACAGTATATCAACAACAACCGATAGGCACAAGAGACTTTAACAAAATAGAGAGATGATTTGTGAAATCGCTGTGTAGTTGGTGAACGACTTTTCTTTTTTCATAGAAAAACAGGTAAAATAACTTCAAAATTTGTTCCCCTTTCAAAACACATCGATTAATAAAAATCAAGCGTACGGTAATACGTACTTGTTCCTAATGATGCGCATGATGTTGCGCAGTTGGACCGAATACTATTATTCATCGGTCCACGTAATCGGTACCGGTACTTTAATGGTCCACGAAAATTGCATCGGTACCGGTCCGGTGCACCCAGACATGGGCACTGGGGGATTGGAGGGGATTCCCTCCTCTTAAAGGTCCCATCCCCGAGGGGGATGAAAATTTTTTTATGTAGAAGGGGAGTAGTGTTTTTGATCGGCTGGAATTTGGCGACCTTTTTTTAGGTCGCCAACTGTATGTAGCGAAAAACTTTTTTTACTTCCATCCCCCTAAAGAATGAAAAAATTTAAAGAGGGATGGTCCCCTCCCTAAATCGGGTCCATCACCCCCTTGGCTGACCCACCGTGTCCACCTCTGGGTGCACCGATCCCAAAATTAATCGATGCGCCGATTATTTCGGTACTGGTACCGGTGCACCGACCACATCTATACATGTACCCTGTAGCATTGTTATAGATTAGGTTTTAAAGCATTCCATCTTTAAAGAGTTATGAGTGATGGAGTGATTTTTGCTTTTCGTTATTTATTTTATCTGAGCAGAATTATCATTAATAGACGCAAATACATCTATATGCTTCTAAATGTTGCATAAAATTCTTTGAGTCCCCAAATTCCAAAAATCTCCCCATGCATCTGCAAATTTACTCTAAGCCGATTTGGCCTGAATGACGAAATACAGCTACAGAAGAATATTCGTACAGTGTCATTTTTCTTGCCGCAAAATAATGTCACTATATCCTTATTCGACTGTAGTTGTATTGAGCGGGACTATTGCTCAACACCATCAATCAGTTTATTCTTGGCTGCTACAGACACGTTATTGCAGTTGAACACAAACAAAAACTATCCGTGAGAGACGAACAAAATGAGCGCGGAAAAACATCCCTCAATAGCCATGCATATTAAACTATCCTACTGGTAGCAAGGGCAAGAGGTCAAGGAAAACCCCTTTCTAGTAAATCCTTTAATTCAGCGATGCATTTTTTATATCGCGACTTTTGGGACATTCATGATTCGAGCCCAAAATAGTCATCAAAAACAGCCGAAAAGAACAAAAAGTTGTAATCGGTACGTTGTCAAATGAAACCAAAATCTAACTAACGAAAGTCAAAAAACTAGGATTCCAACAACCTATTTCTGAAACATATTGATTATGGGATATCTTAATTCGTGACCACAACTTATTGAATTTCAAGTATGCACAAATAATTCGGAGCATATATTTGCGGTAAAGAAACTGTTCAGCGGACTACGGTAGCAATATTCATTACAGACGCACGGAGTACTGCCAAGTTTTGCTAATGTCCATTTACACACTATTAATATTCCTATGACAATAAGAAATAGTCGTTTCTGTTGGTGGGCACAAAAACTTTTGCCACGGTCGGCGGCCAGTCAACCTGAATAGATTACGGTACTACACTGCCACTGATTCGCTAAAAATCTGTTTCTTGTCAGAGCCGTGGCTTCGAGTCGCGCGCTCCTGAAAGCGGTCAAATCAGATTTTATCCACAGACGTCCAGGGGGAGGAAATTTTTATGTCCAGGGGCAGCACACTAGCCAAACTCAATTATCTATTTTACGCCAATTTTTTCGCGTCCTAATTGTGTTTCATACGGGGGTACCATGTTTTATTTCTACCATACTTGGCCAGGGTATGGGCATACCCTGGCCCCCCCAGGTACCCCCAGGCACCCAAATCTGAATAACTTTCATTAAAAAAGTCTTAGGGTTAAAAAAACATTTTGGATTTTGAAACTATTTTTTTAAACGCTGTGGTTAAAAATATTTTGGAGATAAAATGGGCGGGAATCGGCGGAAATTCAAATTCTAGTACTAAAATTTTTTGCCTGAATTTTCAAATTTTTGTCCTTGATAATGTAAATTTTGACTATGATTATGCTAATTTTATCCTGAATCCCAAATTTTCGGCACCTGTTTATGCCCCCAAGACGCCGAGCCGTGTCCATCTATGTTTTCAAGCACGTAGCTAAGGGGGGAGAGTGCGGGGAGCATTGCCCCCGTCTACGGAGTCCTAGAAAAATGATAAGGGTCCCCTCTTTGAAAACTGTCGTCGACTTGCCCCCTGGATGCCAATTTTCCCCTCCCCAGTTTTCGATATTTGGTTTCGCGCCTGTTTGCCTTCGACTGTAGCCAAATCTACCGGTGGAGATTTGATTTTATTTTTGGGGAGGGAGAGTTGACCGCATGATCCACAACATAAAAATGCCATATACATACATTGCCATATTTGTCGGTTAGAATGGTTTTCACATTTAACCCCACGCCGAAACTGTCGCCATCTTTCCAGATCAGCTCCTCTGGCGGGTTGTCCACGCCTCCATGACTGCGCGTCCATATCTTAAAAGTATCAAGCAGTATTGCAAAAATTTTAATTTAATTTTAACTACCGCATTTTAAGAAATAGTAGTACACGGGGTGACACTTTGCCAAGAGTTGGATCGATAATCGTTTTGGGTAAATGGTTACGTGTCGATATTTTGCCTAGCGACCGTAGTTAGGCTGACGCTTTACCAAAATTTCGACAAGTAACCGTTTACCCAACACGTTTATCGATTCAACTCTTGGCAAAGTGCCACCCCGTGTACTACTATTTTTTATAATACGGTAAATTTAATTTTAGTGAAGTCTTGAAAAGAATAGTCTGCACTTGTCTCTGTCGTCGCTCTCGTTTGTCAGTCATTTGACAGCAATGTTGCAACAAGTTAACTACGTAGCAATCAGAAAACGGCCAGGTGGTGAGCGCAATACATCGCCGTTGGAGTACTTAAGGTGAACAAAAGATATGGTCAAAATTTTTTCTTGAATAACGGAAATTCATATCGAGCACTGTAGCTCTCAACGCAAATATTACCTAAAGTAGATTGATCGTAGCGGGACCATAAATAATCATAATTGATTCTGTGTTTGGCCAAGTAATAAAGGTGAGTATCGGCGCAGGGCCGTGCCATGGGGTCATGGCGCCCTGGAGCCACGGCGCCCATCAGCGCCCTTTGGCGCCCCCCTTGAGCGCCTTCGGCGCCCCCTTGGCGCCCCTTTTCTACTACGCGCCGCCCTGCGCCCTGGAGCCATGGCTCCAATGGCTCCAACGATGGCACGGCCCTGATCGCGCATGAAAATGTTCATTGTGGGACGAAAACTCGATTTTTTTGTTACTGATCGAAAAATTTTGACCATAAAAAGGATCAAACCTTGACGCTTTTGCCGGGTTTGAGTACAAAGTCTTTGGGCAGTTGGAATTCAATCTCTGGCTTGCTGTCGACCTTGCGTTTTAGCTTCCATTCGCTCATTTTCTTCTCTTTCAACGAGTCCACGTTCTCAAGTATGATATACCTGCCGAAGTTGTTGTCATCACGAATCAACACGTCGCCACGACTAGATTCATGCTGAATTTCAGCCATCTGCACGCCACTGGTTTTCGTTTGTTTTATAGTCGTCACTGCAATAAAATGCCGTCTCTACAGGGCAGACATGGGCGTGGGGGTACGGTGGGTAAATATCCACCAACCCGAGTTGTAAGGTTGCCAAAAATTTCTGGAGATACAAAACGTTTCCGCCGCGTAATTGCGGAAAAAATTTTTGAAGTTTACACAAGTTAGAATGAGTTTGGCCGTCTGGGGGTACGTACCCCGCCAGATGGCGAGAAAAATACCAATGTGTACCCCCCCTCCCAGCCGCCGATACCTTCTCACATCTGCTACAGGGGTGAATTAAAGGGGATCCGAGGTGAAAAATTGTTTTTCGATATGTTGCATTGAACTAAAATAGAGTTATAATTGCGCAAAATATGAATTCAACTGGTTTCAATCACTTTTTGAGAATTTAAAAGTTGAGTGCAGCGGTATTCTGCGCCATAGAATGACGCTGTACTTAACCTGAATTTTCAAACTCTGAAAATGGTCAAAATCAGCTGTTGACATTTTGCGCAATTACAACTCTTACTTAGCTTAATATTCTCTAAAAAAATCAAAAATAATTATCTACTTCGGAACCTCTTTAAGGGATTTTGTGCCTGTACGCAGAACGTAGATTTATCGGAAGTGAACCAATTATCCCAAAGAGTGCTGCCCCCCTTCAGAAAACTGCTCAAAGAGCTTGATCAACGAATGTATGAATTTTTTTTTACAAAATAGTCATTTTTGGCTTTTGGTCAATTTACCCGCCTGAACCAAAAATTCTCTTTCAATTTCCGACCCGCTCGTACAAGCATGCCCGAAAATTGAACGTGGGCGTTTTTTTGGGCGTGATTTCCGACTTTCATGTAAAAAAGCCCTCAAAAGGCTTAATTTAATTCCATAAAGTTAAAGAAATGATTGAACCCGATTTCGTCGTGCCAGAGGCGAATTTATTAAATTTTGAGATGTGCTACATCGCAATTTCTCTCCATTTGAGGTGGCTTCGCCTTCGCATTTGGAAACTTCTTTATTATCTGGTCAGAGGTGAGCTGAAAAACGCGCTATGGGTTGGACCAGAACTGCCCGTCAGAATAGAAAAAAGAGCCCCCTTATGACAACTGTTTTGCCTTTAATTTGACATTTGCATCTCCAACTTTCGAGTTCTGGGTCCACCCTAACCTCACCCAAATTAAGATCCAAGAATTCTGCTGACGCGCCCTCTGGTATACTGCGGCGCGTGAAATTGTAATGCAGTGGTGGCTTTCATTTGTCGATTTTTAATCGGTTCACATTTAAATGTTTTATATCTGGTCCAAGTGAACTGAAAAGCGCGCCATGGGGTGGGTGGGGCAGGGACAGACATACGTTAGGTTTGTGGCAAGTTGGCAACCGTTCCCTCCCTCGGCTTTGAGTTCCCCCAGTCCAAATATGGGTCGGAGTCCCTCCAGCTGAGGTCCCCCATCATGCTAATGTTGAAAACTAAGCCAGGATTGTTGTCATGGAAACTAGCAAAGGTGTCAACGAATTTCAGCTGCACTCGGGCCCTTTTTACAGCGCGACGCGGCGCGTTCCATTTGGCCTCCTGTACTACGTCTACTGTATCTGTGACCTGCGAATCATTGTGTGGTCATTGACCGAAGAAGCTCACCACTGGCATCGTTCTCCCTGCAATTGCGGGCTTCGGCATGGGCGTGCTGCAGTTGGGCAACGCGGCTCTCTTCACTCTCAATTATATCTTTGTAGCGGGCGAGCCCACTTTCGAGGAAGTCCACAGAAGGCAGCAATCTGAGCTGCTCCTTCAATGCTTCGCATTCTTCATCCAAATTGCATTCCGCCTCCTCGCAGTCCTTCATTTCCGCATAGTTCAGTCTCAAGTATTCATCGTGAGTACTAATCAGGTCTTCCTCTTGCGCCTTCAGCAGCGACTTCTGCAAGCAAAGAATCAAAATGCTATGAGCCAGCTATTTCGGACAATCGTACATGAGAGTTGAGCTCGCTGAACTTTTTCTGATAGGTACTGAGCTTGAGTTCCAGCTCTTTGATTTCCATTAGCTTATGCTCCTGTTCCTCGTGCTCCTTGATCGATTCCCATTGCACATTTTGCACCATGACCAAATACTCTGATTCCATCTCAGTGCGATGTTGTTCATTGATGTCATCGTACTTGGAGCGAATATCGCTGATAGCCTTTGCCAGCTCTCTTTTGAAGAACTCACGATCTTCTGGTGACATACCGCGCAGCATCCTTATTTGCATCCCTATGAATGCCTGCAATTTCATCACTTTGGTACATATGTCGTTCAAATTTTTTTTTCAAAACGTTCAAAAACATTTTCACCACGATGTGACGAAAAATTTTCCGAAATTCCGACACGAAAGTATCGTACCGGCGACCCCCCCCCCCTTCCGTCGACCGGCTCAGATCCCTCTGGCCTCGGACACCCGTTACAGGTCTGCTGACGGCACACCGACCATGCCGTTCATCCAAAAGTTCAGCGTAAGCCTGTCTTTTATCCAAACAAAAGCTGCGGTACGGTGCGCGCAGAGACATGAAAACGGGTTGTTGCCCGTTTTTGAAAAAAAACTGATTGCTCATGTGAAGTCGTCTTATCTGTCTAACTATAAATGGTCCGATCTGCTATTCTCAGATGGTGCCCCTGTCGCTACTTCCCAGCGCCTCATATACATCTCCCAATCCAGAGGTGGCCACGGGTCGGCAGCAGTGTTGCTAAGGATTTCCTAATCGAGTTAGTAAAAGTAAAGTAATTTCACCCAAAATCTAATCGAGTAAGTATCGAGTTATCTTTATTATCTTTATCTTTAATTGGAGGATTGTTATCTTTATTGCCAACTAGTATCTGGGGACATCCCATCCCCCGAAAAATTTCGCTGGGGATACCGCACCATTGCAATAGAAAATTTTTTATCGGCGCTCCGCGCCGCCGAGTATTATGAATCCCTGTTGACGCTAGCTGGCAATAAAATAACGATTAAAAATTGGATCTACTATTTTGTCCCAGGGATAGTTGAATTTCTGTGGGGTTATATTAGCCTCATAGCCCTCATGGCCATGTCTGATCCCTCTGCCTCTGTCAGTTTTCGGGCGCGGAGCGCCGATAAAACCTTTTCTCATTATATGGTGCAGTGTCCCCCCGGCGAAATTGTTCGCGGATGGGGATCTCCCCGGAAGAAAAAAGACTCCATATCACCCCAGCCGCCGAAGGTTGCTCATATAGATGCGGTCGGTATACCGATACCGATACCGATTAATTTTGCGATCGGTATACCGATACCGATACCGTACCGATGCCGTTTTTTGAATACCGATACCGATTATACCGAATATACCGAATATTCCGATACCGATACCGATACCGAATACCGATCGATACCGACCATCGATCCTGATACCGATACCAATACCGATACCAATTAATTCAATTTCAAAATACCGAATACCGATACCGATAACGAAATTGGCGTACCACCGCATCTATAGTTGCTCATATGTGGTGTGCGCAGACCCGACCAACTGGTTGGTGGAGGAACATACCTTTGCGAAGTGAAGTGGGGGTATGGGGTGCGCCCCCCCAGAAGCTTTTGCAACGTTGGGGTCCGAAATCAGGGAGGGAAAAAATTTTTGGATTTTGGCGACCTTTTTTTTTAAAGAAAAGGGTCGCCGGAGGTAGATTGGGGTGCACACCCCCTTTGACTGGATTTTGCGTAGAAGGCACAATTTTTGCTCTATTATGAAACCTTTATCCTCTACTGCTGATTTCCTCATTTTCATTTCAACGGCTAAATCAATTGTCGATTTACAAAACTCCTGTCCTGTAACTTAGTAAATTCATTGAGCAAACTGCAATTTAATTGAGTAATAGTAAAGTAAAATCCAAGATTCCGTAATCGAGTAAAGTAAAAGTACTTTTACTCAATTTTTTACTGTGTAAACTATAATACTGATTCCCGGTTAAAATATCGCGGCCCAAATATCGCGGTACAAAAGATCGCGGTATAAAATATCGCGGTACAAAAGATCGCGGTTACAAAAGATCGCGGGTACGAAATATCGCGAGTATTTTTTATCGCGGTACAAAATATCGCGCCCTCATTTTTTTGGTCAACATTATCAATAAATTATAGTCTACCTGGGAAGATTTGGTAGACCTCGTTCTACCCGTTCAACCCGTTCTACCCGCTGAATTGTTTCCCTATTTACCAGTCAACAAATTCTGGGTCTTCCATTACGGGTCGAACGGTAGAACGGGTAGAACGCAGACGACGAAGTAGATGAGGCAGTAAGCAGACGACCGGACGCAAGTAAATGAGAATGACTTGGTAGTCCGCAGTTAGTGTATTTATACCGGTCATATTGACTGTTGCCTATTGTCTTGTCTTTCACTATTTCCGTTTGCCAATTGTCTTACCTTTGATAAGTCAATCGCGCATTGTGATACGCGGTCAAAGTCATTCTTTGATTGACTTCGAGATCAATCTTCCTGTCAGTCTTCGAGATCGACCATCGTTTAATTCTGATACGCGGTCAAAAAATAATCTTCGAGGTCGGCTAAAATTTACTGATAATGTTGACCAAAAAAATGAGGGCGCGATATTTTGTACCGCGATAAAAAATACTCGCGATATTTCGTACCCGCGATCTTTTGTACCCGCGATCTTTTGTACCGCGATATTTTATACCGCGATCTTTTGTACCGCGATATTTGGGCCGCGATATTTTGTCCCCAAGCCTATAATACTTTAGTAAAAGTACTTTTTGCAACACTGGTCGGCGGCTGGGGGGGGGGGGGTGATTTCGGTCATTTTTTTGTCGGCTGAGGGGTGATATCACCCCCTCCCCCCAATAACTTTTTGACCAGGCGCTGGGGAATGATATTACCCCCCAGCGACTATTTTTAACTCCTAAAAAATTTTCGTTGTCGTTGAGTCCTTTTCTCTAAAAAAAAACGGGTCGCCAAAATCCAAGCTGTTTTTCAAATCACTCCCCAGACTTTTTCGGTGAAAGTTATTTGGGTGTGGGGGTAATATTACTACCCCCCATACCCTCGTGGCCATGTCTGCCCCAATCTATCCGGTACTATTCAGAATATCACTGGATCCTGCTTCAATGTGACTGAGTCCTATAAGTCAATCGCGCGCAAATCGACCTGATGCGCGAAATCGCTCAATGTCCGTTTTTCATTTCCGAGTGCGCACCAGATATTAGCAAGAAATATTAGTGAAACACTTTTTGCCCCAAATACTAACTATTGTGGCCTGCCTTGTCATGGGTTTTGCGATGATTGTCGATTTTTCTATTTTCTTCATCATACTTCTCCAAATGACTTTTGTATTCGGAGCGCTGGTGCATCGCCTTCTCCAGAGCCTATATGATACCGCACTTTAGCTGGCAAAGTGGGGCAATTGGTTGAGAGCTCATCTCTTAAATGAGTGCCCACGGGTTTGACTCCCACATCGTTCATCTTCTCCCAGCACAAGGATGAGAGGTAGAATCTATGGCCTTTAACGTCGTACCCCAGCTCAATTGGGATAACGCGGCACCTCAGAGCAAGAGGATAAATAGGTAGATAATGATAAATAGATAAATCTATTCCTTGTCGATTTATCATTAACTACCTATTTATACTGGGAATATAAACACACCGATGGATAAATGATAGGTACATACATAAATTGATCAGCAAGAAATACATATATTAATATGACCAATCCGGACCAGATGCTAGTCATCTGGAGATTTAATCAACGTCCCTATAATATAGCAAGTGTTGGCTGCGAATTATATCTGCAGCCGACATACGTAGCAGTCCAAATTTAAGAAGAAATTCACGCTCATAGGCATATAAATTGATAGCTATTAGTAGTTTGGTAGACATAAAGCGTTATTTAACGTCATAAAGAAAGCAACCGGTTTTTTATTATCTTTTTTACAAATAGGCTATTTTAGATATTTTTTCTTTTATTTTTTGGCATTAAATGGACAGTCTAACAATGCTCGCTCGCTCCAGTTCGCTCTTGATGTGGTCCTTCTCCTTGTTGAGCCGGGCGGTGGTGATCGTTTCCAGGATCTCAATGCGGCACTTGAACATAGCAATCTCGGCTAACACGGCAGACAACTTCTCTCGAGTGTCATCGATTTCGCTTTCATGAACGCTCAGGGCATGTTCATACCTGAACGTATACAGCGCATATTAATGTTCTGTATACAGCGCAGTGATATCAGATATCGGTATCGGAAAATAAAATTTAAATCAAATAATGTAAATTTACCGTATTTTAAGAAATTTTCATAATTTACTGTATTATTTTATTTCAATCCTTCCTGACTCTGTGCCAGTATTTCTGCGCGTACCACTATTTATTAAAATACGGTAATTGAATTTTTAAATTTATTAAATTTGACATCACTGATACGAGGTATATATCATACAAGTCTGTTTTTTACGTGGTCGGAATTGGTCACATACTACGAAATCGATCTGACAGCGCCGTGACCTTAGCCATATGTTTTAATCCCACTATTCACCACAGAGTCATTGACAATCATTCATATGCCCGTCTGACTTGCAGAACCTATCGATTTTGATCACTTACTTCTTGCGGATGTTGTCGAGCTCCTGCTTCAGCTTCTGTATCTCAACTTCGATTTCTCTTTGTTGCCTGTTTGTAGTTTTGACCATATCCTCCGCTTTCTGGAGGTAGAGCGACACTGACCAACGCAGCGAAAGATAGCACTCACCATCAATCGACCTGTGTAGACGTCCTCCATGCTTTTTACATCTTCGGAGAGACCAATTGTCAGCAAGTCATAATCTTTATTCAGACTTTCGTTTTGTGCCGCCAAAAAGCGCACCTGAAAACAAAAAACTTCGAAAATGGCCCAAAGAAAATGAAGCGTCCTCACGTTTTCGATATAGTTAGCGAAAGTGTCGTTGAGTTCGGCAAATTTCTTATGATCACGTTCGCGGGCCTGACGGACGTCCTGATCGGCTGATAGCACTCCGGTGCCCATCCTATACGATCCCCTGCCGCTTTGATATATATGAGCGCCGACCGTGGCTGAAATATTACATCGCAATTTCTTTGATTGCAGAGGTAACAAGAGATTAATCTCGAAGTAGAGAAAAGGCCAGAAAATTCCCTCACCTTTTGGTCATCCTGGGAATTCCCAAATACCGACTTCGACTTCCCAGAACTTCCTGATTTCCAGTGTGGGAATTCCCGACTTCATGACTTTTGCGCAATTTTTAGAATTTGAAAAGGCAATATAAGTGCCTGAATAGGTCTCGAAATGCTGATTGCTGCACATCTGGCGGTAAATTTAAAGCTTTTAAACCATCATTTTGATCACGGATCCATTTTAGGGGATTTATGTGTAATTTTTTCAGGCTTACACTAGACACAGTTAGGTTTTTTGTTCTGGGGGAGTCACGCGACCCCCCCCAGAAATTTTTTTCGCGACTTTCCCAGACGCCGGATCGTGCCAGGTCTGCCCCAAACGGCTGTCCGAAAACGTTTTAAAAATCCCGCATGAAACCTCGACTGTACACGGTAGGCAAAAATTAAGTAAAAGGGTTTGATCGGCTCCTGCTCGGCATTGCATTGCAAACTTAGAGAATGATACCGAACTTGTTGGGCAAAAATGCACAGACTGATGAGAAATTTGCATATAACAAAATGCTTCATTTTGACATGTCACTGGGTCAAACTGTCGTGTCAAAATACATTTTGAGACAGGTCAAAATGAAGCATTTTGTTTTACACAAATTTCTCATCAGTCTGTGCGTTTTTGCCCAATAAATTTGGTATCATTCTATATATAAATTAGATCCTAGGCTCTCTTTTAAAAAACCCGCTTGCAAAGTTATGCCAGCAATGCCGATCAGGAGCCGATCAAACCATTTTACTTAATTTTTGCCTACCCTGTATGCCCCAGTCCATCACACATACGGAAATCCTTTTTTGTGCGACATGCATCTCTGGTAGGGATGAAGCTAGAGAAAAAACTGGGATTTTTCTGGAGTCATTGAAACTGGAGTGGAAACATCCCAGGATTTCCTGATCATTTCTCGGTCTTCCCAGGATTTTCAGGTCGAAACCGAGATTTTCGAGACTGAAATTTTCAGTGATTGGCCAAAAATGAGAAATCCTGAATCCTGGGATTTCCGCAAGCTCAAGAACCTGGCGTACATCCGTGATCTCCGGTTTTGGTGCACAAACTTCTATAAAAATTAAATTGTAGTATGTTTATGATGTCAGGGAACTTTTTTCAGGTGGCATTGTAAAATCAGGGATACAGGCCGCGCGAAAAAGATTCCCGTTTTTTTGCTCTACAAGTAGGAGCAGATCTACCGTGCTTTGGATAAGCAGCAGCTTATGCTGACTTACACGTGGTGTCTGGCGTAGGAGATATGTAGTCACCGTTGGAGCCGTTCTTTTGACAGTCAATCATCATCTCGGAGTGGTAGTTGGTCGTCGTCGATTTGGGCGTTTTTGTGGCGCTCGATTTGGTGAATGGAGATTTTTCTCTTGTACCCAACGAGGATGGCTGCAACGGAAACACCGGTTCGGTTGTGTTGGTGTAGTGGCAGTGCGTTAGACTGATTCCCACGAGTTCACAGGTTCGATCCCCGTTCCACTCAGTTTGCATCTTTCACCAGGGTGAGAGATGGAAAGTCCTGTGCGCGTGTGATTCTTGCACCACGCATCAGGGAGCTAGTGTAATACCCCTTTCAAAGATCGATGTTGGGCGTTCCAGATCCCGTGCTAATGAATTGGGAAACATTCGAGCTGATCGGTGACTTTGCAAGGTCATTCGTTGCAGACGCAGGTAAATCGTTTGCATGGTTAAGAAGCCGTTTCGCCCCTTGTCGCGCCGCTTGCAATCACCTTGCAATTAGTTGGTGACCTTTTTACAAAAAAAGGTCACCAACTAATAGAGAAAGTTTTGAAACCCCGACCTGAGACCTGGGCCGTGGCGGGTGGGAGGGGGGGTTATCAATGACGAACCATTTTTAAAAATCGGTAGACTATTTTTTCATTCCGCCAACAAAACACTATTCTTTCCCATTGTCGTTAACGTTTTCCATCCCGCTCCCACCCCCATGACATAGGTATGGGCTAGGCTACACAATCGGAAACTATTATATATAACGGAAGGGAAGGGGGGTCTGGACCGGTTCCGCATGGCCACCGCACACAGTGAAGGATACTGATTATCGATTTTCTTCCTAGTTACGGTAGAGAAGGAGACGGTTACAAAGTAAATACGGTTACATAGTTTATGAGCAGGGATCGAATATAGTACCGAATATAACACAAAACATACCGGGAATTCCCGAAAGCACGCCCCCCTGTATCCCATTTTCGAGAAGCTCTTAAAAAATTTCCAGAGACTATATTTAAGCGGACGCAACATTTAACATTGAAGACACGTTTCTATTATCGAAAAATGTTCGCTTTTACTTTCACTTATTACTTTTAATTTTTTTAGAACGTCTCTAACAGAAGCTTCAGGGGGGCGTGCTTTCGGGAATTCCCGGTAGTAGCACTTGTACCGTGATGGATTCTCAATATCAATGCCCTTAAGTTCTGTCAGATGAATTTATGCTTACCTGCGATACTTGATTCTCGTTTCCTTTGTGGGACATAGCGTTTGCGGTGGTTAGAGCACAGATAGGGCAGGACGGCTAACTGACGTGCGCTAAGAGCGTGTAACTGCGTAAAGACAATGTCGGCCAATCATGCTTCCAGTGCAAAGTTTGCTTAGTGACCGTACTGTAGATATGATTCGCAATAACAACGCTAAGTAACAAAGGAATGAGCAGACGCTCCTGATAACGACTGGGCTTTCAAGGTTCGGGCTGATAATACCCTGCCATAAATGTCCCCAAAAATAGTTATCACTTCGCCCTATAATGCTACAGGGCGGGTGCAAAATCCCTCACACTTTTATTCTATTCGACCATTTATCGTGAAACTTCAGGGTAATAATCCACAAGTCTTGATATTTTTTCTGAAATTTTTTTATTGAATTTGGTTCAATTGCTGTTAAGATATGTATACTTGAAAAATGCTCGTTTTTGAGGCGAAATACAGGGTTTCCTACATACAGTAGATCTTTTCAATTGAGAAATGCTCTTTGCAACATGTTCCCTCCGATTTGGGTCGTCCGCTGATACTCGTTCTGTTGAAAATTAATCACTCTACAGGATTTTCAAGTATTGTCATTTCAACCCAGCCATATCGCGTCATACGGGCGGTTTATAAATTGAAAAGTACGGTACAAGGAAACCTTTTTGAGCGCTCCGCCTTTTTTAATTCATAAATATCGGATGCACAATTTACAGATAGAGGCAAAAAATATCTTTAAGAACACTTGTGCGTTTCAAACGGCTAATTACTGTAAGCTTTGTTTCCCGAATCCTACGTAGAAGGGCAGAGACTCGTGCGACGCGCTGGATTGCTCGCCTTAAAGGTCTTTGATTTCAATCGTGACTCTATTTTATCAAAACAAAGAAAGGTCAATGTGAGAAGAGCGAGATTTGAGTACGCGCTTGTTACTGTTTCGTGTGCTCATTGTTGCTCATCGTGTCTGAAGTTTTCAGATTACCTGAATAAAAACCAAGACACCGGATTAGCACATAACGAATAAAATAATTCATATTTTAAGCGTATTTTTTGTCAGTGTGAACTTCCGCACATAGGCACCATTGCAAGTGACATATACTGTACATCTTGATATCCGCAGCGCCACGGTAAAAAGAGACTTTTAATGCTCATTAAAACCACCGGCGGAGATTTTTTGAGATTTTTGCTTCTGAAGTTGCAAATTCACGCGGTTTGGAGCAATTGAATCCGTATTTGATTTATTTTCATGTCCTAGGTGGGGAGATGGTTCCTCAAACTGTAGTGAATTGCCACCGGCGAACTTCATCATACATGGGTCCCAACGCGAGGGTAAGGCGGTAGATTAAAACTCAGTCCCCGGAAAGCGGGCCTTTGATATTTTTCGTCTTGCTTTCAGTAGTCATATTCACCCTTTTTGTTGCCATACAACAAACAACGAGGCTGCTTGCAACCGATATCCACAGTAGGCAATCTTGACTCTACGCTCTGCTTGTGACGAAACGATATTCATCGTCGAATACAACCGAAGCTATATTTTTGTGTACTATTCTAATTGCAACAGAACGAACGTAAACTTATGAAGAAATCACGGAAACAATTTGCAGATGGTAACGATAAGCAATCAGTAATAATCACGGACAAGCGAAAATTTGTGGCAGCGACTTTTAGGGAACATTTTGCCTACCTAATAATTTTACCCACTTTCTTCACCCAATAATCACGACGGGCACAGAACGGCGCTCTACAGAACTTCCTTGGTGGTTCAATAATTTCATTTGAATTTTTAAAAAACAAGCACGTTTCAAGTGCTCTTTTGAGATAAAAGCGCTTTGCACCCTAGGCTAAGTTAAGCTAAGCTGCTATGTCAATTCTACGTGCTTACCTGGGGAGAATGGCTGCGCAGAAATCAAGCCAAGCCACTTTCTATCGTTTGAAACCCTCAATTTACGTTGTTACTATCAGAGAAACTTTCATTAACCAGCTGTCAACGTCTCTCAACAGGAGCAGAAATCGAACCCGCTCTCTTTCGTTTGCCAACGAATGATCTTTTCACTCACATCACATTATTTGTAAATTGCGCCTACCCTATTGATTAAAAGCATCCTAAACGAACAATGAATCGATACCAAGCCGAAAAGATGGCTTAAAGGGATCATGCAGACAGCTCTTTCGGGTCTAGCAAAGCTACAGTACACGTGGTGCTAGAAAGGTATAACTTGGTTAACACGCGCCGATTGACTGCCAGACTAGCGTCTAGATCGACAGCGAAATGAAGAGATTCAATGTGTAAGCCCGGATTTAGGCTAGTGCCCTGGGGCTGCCCACAAGGTTCACTTTGCCCACGGCGTGAGGCCCATCTTAACCCCAAGCACCCAGCCAGGATCAGCAAAAAGGAACCGGAATCGGTAAATTTCTCCACGTGCCCTGTGCAATGGTGTAGATTTAGACAACTACAAAGGGCGACTGAAAATCACAGTCTCATCAATCATTTCAAAAGATTAAGCAGGCACAGGAGGAATTTTATTAAATTTTGGATTCCGAGCCCAAGGGGAAATCCGACCGTGTCAATGCGACATCTGCCGTCATCAAGAGAAATCAATCGAGAGCTGTTTTTGCATATTCCCTTTAACAGGTGTGTATTTAATCTTTTCACACCGACTTGAAGGCTGGATCATCGCCCGTTTCTTCTGGGCGTTGTATGTGGCTTGCGACCTCAACTCCGTCCTTGTTCCACAAGGTGGTCACAATATGGATGCCGGCACCCCACGTGGCTTCCTCAAAAATGAGCGCGTTGGGCTTGATATGTTTGTGACCGTGACCCTTTGAGTAGATCTGCAAAAATAAGCCATAGAAACTACCCTCAATATCGCAGCTGTACTGTAACAATAAAAAGAAATTTCCAAAAGAATCTGCTTTAAAACCTTTTTGAACAATACATCTTATACGCTTCTGCACTTTCGAAAGTTCAAAAAGTAATAATGAAAAATCATTACACCTCAATAATTCCAATAAGCAATAAAAATATATTCTATTTTTTTGGAATTAAAAAATAGTAGGTATAGATAGTACTTATCGTACCCGTTAAAAACGCGAAATAGGTGCCGGATTTTTCCGAAATAGCGCCCCACGAAACAGTGTCCCGAATTTTGGCGGAAAAATGGAATTTTACCGATGCCGTTTTCCAGTACCGATTAAGATACGATACCGATACCGACTACAGCAATTTTTGGTATTAAAATACCGCATATCGAATACCGATTTTAATCGGTATTTGGACTTGTACCGATTACCGATACCGATACCGTACCGATTAAATGAAATTTGAAGATAATACCGATACCGATTTCAAAATTAGCGTACCAACGCATCTATACTAAGCGCTCGGACCCGTTCAACCAACAAAAATTTGACTGTACCTCAATGCTCTCGCCGGTCTTGAGCGTCACATGGGCAGGGATAGTGTAGTCGACTTTGGGTTGCTGGTCTACCTGGCGGTGCACCTGCCACCCGCCAATATTTTGGTCCTAAGACGTAACCAGTTAATAGCCGCAAGTTTGCCGACTGCTACTCACATCCAAGCAGAGATGTGCAGGTATGGTATGGGGCATACCTGTAACCAGGGGGGTCTAGGGGGTTCGGCCCCCCCTGGCCAGGGGTCGCTAAGGTCGCGAAGGTTCAAAAAATATTTTGACGTCTTTTTCAGGAAAGTGTACAAACTAGTGAGGCGGAGGTAGCATTTTCGGAAAAAAACAAATAAGCCCAGGGGCCTATTTCATAAAACTGTTGAGAATTGAGAATTGAGGAATTGAGATTCAGTTGTCATGTGAAGAATTGAGACTCAGGCTGAGTAGGCCCCTGTGGGCTTAATTACGTAAATACGCACACCCATGGGCGTATTTGTGGAAGGGCGTATTTACGAGAAAACCCGGTACATGCGCGTACCTGAGCGGGGCTGCTGATATTCTCGAGGATGATGTACTCGCCCAGGAGGTCGCAAAACTTGATTCGCACATTCTGTTTTGATTCAGTCTTATAGAAGGCCCTGGTTGAAACGGCCATGGTATTTTGTCGCGTAATATGAGGGCGTTGTTTGGCAGGTTTTACAATACCGATTCTGAAAAAATTATTTCCATTTGGTGTATCGAATAACGTAATATCGACGTAATCAAGAACTCACGCCGTGGGTATCAGGGTGCCTGGGGGATATCTCATATTCCCTACGCAGAGATGGCGGCTGAAGGGGTCATTTCGGCGAATATCTGGGGGCTGAAAGTAATACTACCACCAATAACTTTCCACTAGGCGCTGGGATGTTATATAGCCCTAAAAATTTTTTCATCACGTCGCTGGTGACCTTTTTCTAAGAGGTCGCCAAAATCCAAATTTTTTTTCGTTTAACCCTTCCCCCAGCCCATACCTCTCAGGCTATGCTTGTTCGCCGGTACGGAGCGCCAGAAATTTTTTCTATTTATGTGGTGCGGTATTCCTTCGGCGAAATTTTTTAGGGATGGGGTTATCCCCCAAACGAAAAAAGCCTCATATCCCCCGACCGCCGAAGGTTGTTCATGTCTGTCTGACATCACCAATTTTTTAATGCTCAACAAGTTTTCTATCTTGCTTCGACCTTAGATTAACCCCCTCCTCAACCTCTGCCAACCCCAGTTATGAATGAGCCATACCGTTTCTCTTCACCCTCGAGCATGGTGCGATAGATGGCTATCTCAGTTTCGTGCAACTGATTTGTATCGAAGATACTTTGAAGCGTAATGGCCATGCGTTGGCGTACTTCGAGCTTCTGATGCATTCTGGTTTCGTGCTCGAAGAGCTCCTTCTCATGTTGGAGCTTGAGTTTGTTAAACTCCTCTTTGCGCCTCTGCACCGTCTGCTCAAGATCGATGACTTCTCTCTCCATGTAGGCGATGTTTGAGTGAACGGTTTCTATTGCCTCCTTCAATCGATCCATCTTTGCATCTGGTAATTTCTTCTCCTTCTTCTTTCGTTCCGCCAATTGTTCCGCTTGCCGGCGCTAATTGATTTCACATTTTAATAGTATGTAACATAATACGTTAAAACTGATAACATTTGATCGATTCGGTAGTCTTAGAAACCCGGCAAAGCGCCTTTCAGATTCGCAGATAGCTTTAAGACACATTTTTTCTGATGGTCGACCTACGTTTGGCATTTCACACAAAGTTTTTCCCATTTCGCTGAAACTGACATATCACCGGAAGTTTTTGACGTTGAGTATAAATCTGATCTCCGAATTTCGAAATATGCAATATTTTTAAAACTACAGGGTGGCTCAAAAAAACGGACATATTTTTTTAAATTGCTGTATTTCAGCGAAAACGAATTTTGTTAACGTGAAAATTGAAGTACAGATACTCCATAACATGCTCTTTCACGTGTTAAAGTTTCATTTAGATCGGCGGCACCAGAGCGTTTATCGATTAAATCGTGTGTGGTGGTGTTCGCGAAATTTTCAAATTCGCGAACGACATACTCATTTTGACGTGCAATGACTTCGCAAAGACTGCGCCAATGTCGCTGAAATTTTAAACATAAGAAATTCAAGTTATCAGAATTCTTTAGAAATAAGAATCAAAACAATCGGTTGAGTTTTCATGATTTGACAACGTTTTCAATTTTGGATGCCGCCTGAATTTTC